>JXCR01097556.1:29829-66644 GCA_002079205.1 Phalaenopsis hybrid cultivar | reverse complement strand
GATAAGGCAATAAAACAAAGGTGGACATACCATGATGGTAGTAGCCCTAAGAAGATGGGCATACCGTAGCGGCAGGGGGCCAAAAAGAGGGTATGTCGGTAAGGCAGTGACCCGAAGGTAGGCATGCCGTAGCGGCAGGGGCCCGAAAAGAGGGTATGCCGGTAAGGCAGTGACCCGAAAGTAGACATGTCGTNGGGGCCCGAAAAGAGGGTATGCCGGTAAGGCAGTGACCCGAAAGTAGACATGTCGTAGTGGCAGTGGCCCGAAAAGAGGGTATACCGGCAAGGCAGTGACCCAAAAAATGCAACTCAAGGAGATGATATCGATCATGCTCATGCAAACATACAGATGCAAGGCAAGATGCAATCATATATTCATGCATATGCACTACAACATGCAAAAATGCAAACACACATACAAGGCAATATGCAATAATATATTCATGCATATGAGCTCCAACATGCAAAAATGCAAACACACATGCAAGACACTATGGTGGTGCAAGTAATTGGTCGACTGGATCGAGTAATCCAATCAAACCAGTGTTGTATCAACCGACTCAGGGAAGCCGATTGAAATGAAATGAAGTGTTCACCGGGCCAAAGCGGTCGGACGAAGTGAAGTGCTTGTCGGGCCGAGGCGGCCAATCGGAGCGAAGTGATGGGCTCGTCGGGCCGGGGCGGCCAATCAGAGTGAAGTGAGGTGCTCGTCGGGCCGGGGCGGCCAATCAGATCGAAGTGAGGTGCTCGTCGGGTCGGGGTGGCTAATCAGAGCGAAGTGAGGTGCTCGTCGGTCGGGGCGGCTAATCAGAGCGAAGTGAGATGCTCGTCGGGCCGTGGCGGCCAATCGGAGCGAAGTAAAATGGTCGTCGGGCCAAGGTGGCAGGACGAGGTGAAGTGAGGTGCTCGTTAGGCTGGGGCGGCTGAACGAAGCGAAGTGTAATGCTCATCGGGCCGGGACGGCGAGACGAGGTGAAGTGAGGTGAGGTGACATGCAAAATGCAACATGCAAACATAAACATGTGATAGGGAGCCATTCTCGTGCTAACGACCTTACCGGGGAACTTAGGGTCAATATATAAAAAGATGGTAATTGCTGCCTTTGCTTTGGTGAGGCAAGTAGGGGAACTTCTCCCTGAATCTCCAAAGGGGGAAGTTCTCCATCTCGTCATGAAACAGGCTAGTGACAGTACCCTTCCCGATTTCACGACGCCTCCGAGCTTTGTAAACTGAGCCAATGACTCGCATTTTCTAATTTTGCAAAGATCTATCTTTCGATCTTTCTAAAAAATCGGG
The DNA here is from genome assembly GCA_002079205.1 of Phalaenopsis hybrid cultivar. NCBI lineage: Eukaryota > Viridiplantae > Streptophyta > Magnoliopsida > Asparagales > Orchidaceae > Phalaenopsis > Phalaenopsis hybrid cultivar. The sequence goes on along the minus strand of JXCR01097556.1, from coordinate 65,349 downwards.
ACTACCAAAGCAAAGGGGAGCGAAGGGAACTCCAACCTCTGGGATTTTTGTGCTACGATTAATAGTCAAATATGATTCACTCGGCTATCGTAGGAAAATTAGTTGCGCGAGGGGATCCTATCCTATAAGTCATCTCAAGGAAAACAATCGATCCATCACATAGGCGTGCCGCCGCGCCGACTTACGCCGGCGCACACACCCCGTGTGGGCGATCGAACCCACACGCCTATCACACCTACAACCTAAGGCCGGCTAGGAAATAAAATGCGAAGGATAAGAATGTTATACCTTCGCGTAGTTTGCACGAAGCCTAAATAAGTTCGGCGGGAACTTGCAGGTAAAATGGGAGTCCTTCGTACCCTCCCGAAAGACGTTGAGGTTCGTTGTCGTTTCGGTTCGGCGAAAGATACGACACCGGCAAGATAGAAGCCGACAAGATGAAGGGAGATCGTCGAGGTTGGCGGGGTTGGCCGAGAAGAAATGGAAGAAGGAGAAGGAGAAGAAAAAAATAAAATAAAATAAAATAAAATAAAATAAAATAGAAGAAGAAGAAAATGAAATAGGATAAGAAGAAGTGGAAGAAGAAGAAGAAAAATAAAAAAAGAAAAATAAAAAAAAAATAAAATAAAATAAAATAAATAAAAAAATTCGGAAGAAGGAAAAGAAGAAGAAGAAGAAGAACAAGAAGAAGAAGATTTAGAAGAAGAAGAAATAGAAGAAGAAGNTTTTTTTTTAAATTATAGCCATTTTATTTCATTAAATTATTTATATTATGATTTGATCAATAGTTTTTGCAATAAAGTTGTGATTTACATTACTATTCTTTATCGACACATTTAAAAATCTACTACATTATCAACAATTGAAAAAAGTGTACTTTTACTTTTCTAACATTTTCTAATATTTTTTGCCTAGGATAAAATTTTTAGCATAAGGTTGTTAATATGCTATAAGGTTGTGCTTGTGTTGTTAATAATTTTTAACAACACAATTTTTAACGATGGTTTTGTTAATATGCTATAAGGTTGTGCTTGTGTTGCAAGTCATTTAGGTGTACATTATGAGAATTGTTAATTTGAAAGACATTTGACCATCACGTGCGGCGCTTTTGTATTATAAATTAATGGGAGATAGCAACAATATGATGGAAGGATATTTTTGTTTGATCCACTAATTGCGATTCTCTCTTAAAATTGGTTTTGTAATATTATAAATAAAGTACATCAATTAATAAATTTCATCCGGACTAAATATTTCTATTATTTAGGAGCATGGTTTTAAATCCAAAAAAATTTCATTCTTTTAGCAAGAAAAGTTCAAGCTCAAATTAAAAGCATCTAAAACTTCAACTAAAGGAAACTTGCAGTCAAACTAATCAGTTCGATGAGACGAACAAAATGATACCAAAAGTGATCTAATCAAAGTCAAATCAAGCCCAGATCAAACTGTTAAGCCACTTTTGGAAGCTTTTGATAACAATGCACTCAAATGCGGAGGGAGAGAGAGAGAGAGAGACTTTTTATTATTATTATTGTTATTTATATTATAATATTATTATCCTTACAAGCTCTCCGCACAACTTCATCGAACACATTCTCGCAATACAACGAAGGTCTCCCCTAGGCAAAATCAATGTCCCGGACGCGACCGCACAATCTGTTTCGTGATTCTAGATTGTTTTAGACCATATTTTCAACTATCGAGTCAAAAAAAATGATAATTCACATATTTTAAGCTTGCATGCGAAATAGTGACGCAACGAGCGCCTTTTCCAAATGGAATCGACGTTTTCGGACTCACTCGCGTAATCGATTTTGTGGTCTGGGGCCATCTGAACGTGCTCGCTGGTGATCGGGTCAATTCAAATCAGTTTCGTGCGCGACGAATAATATTTTTCGGCCCGATCGAAATCGTTTGATGTGTCTAATGTTGACCGGCCTTCGCCCAAGCAAAAGCCAAAGCCTAGCAAAATGACCCCGGCTACGTGCCCCTCAACACGTGTCGGTGGGTCCAAAGTGGATGTCTCGCGCTGCAGGAGTCAACACGTGCATCAAACAACGTTTCTTAGCGCTAGAACGGACATCCTACACTCGTGACATAAAAAATTGATGCCAACATCGATATTGTTAGGGTTAATCAAAAAACCCCCAGAACCTGTTGATCAAACAGATTCCATTCCGCCTCGTTCATCTTTTCTGGTCGCTTTCCCAGTAACAAAAGATCAAATTTTTTTCCATAGAGATAGTCCTCTATGTGCATCCTCTAGTAAGCAAAATCCGTGTCATTGAACTTTTTGATCCCCGATGTCATCACTTCATCTCCGCCCATCGTTCTTCCTTTGATTCAAACCCAAATCTCTGATACCAATTCTTATGAAAAATGACGACAATAAAATGAAAAAAAGAAATGAGAAAAATTCCATGCAGAGAAACACTAGAGCGACACATGGATTTATGTGACTCAACAAATTTGCCTACGTCCACAGAGCTGCAGAGGAATTTATTTCTTCGAGGAATTCACCATCAAACGCGTCGACGTTTACAATAAAATCTCTATTTTTTTCTCTCCCTTCCTCTCCTTCTCTCCTCTTCTCTTTCTCTCTTAGAGGACTTGGCTTAGTTTTTCTTGGTTTGACTTCTTTATGACAAATCATAAGAGACTATTTATAAAAACCATGAGAGCGGTAGGTGAGAGGTAGTTGAGAGGTAGGTGAGATTCTTAATTAGAAAGCTAATTAACAACAATTAATTAAATTGCGGTAGACCGAGTCTCCACATTACCCAACATTTTCGATATTTCAGAAATTCACAAGTTGATTGTAACAAGAATCTTCAACTTTTTCAAATTATCCCATTTTACTCATTTGGGTTTCACAAAGTCTTAAAAATATCAAAACTGAGTCAGGAATGTTAAAAATTGATGAAATAGATATTTCTGAAAAAAACTTAATCATGTTATTTTATTTGCTGATGGCGACAGCTTTTAGCGACAATGTACACATACATACATGCACGAGTGCATGTGTGAGTGCAAGCAAAAGAGCATAATAATGCTTTTAAGTTGGTAGTAGGGTTTGCAAGCAAAGTGCAAGTGAGTGAGGGCGTCATAACGTGCATGGAAATACAAAAACGTTGCAGAGGGCATGCATATACACACATGCTCTAGGGTGCATGCTCGTGGACATGTGAATGGGCACATGTGTGCATATAAGTTGATTGAGCCAAACTTGTTAAAGAATTGTCTGGCCAAGTTCCAAAACTATCCCTCAAGCAAGCTTTACATGATGACAAAATTTCTTTTTCAATGCAAAATAAGAGGATCAACATGGGCTATACAAATTGCTCTAACATATTATTTAAATATTCATATTTCTTCTAAGGAAGTGTTGAATCACATGTTCTTAGGGTTTTCTCAAGCTAAGGAATGTGTAACCATTTTCAAACCTCTTTTATGTTGTCCTGATTGTTTTTGTGCTCGACATATATTGATCTTCTTTGGATGACGAAGAACATGAATATAGATTTCAAATTGAACTTTTCTCTAAATGTGTGGAATACATAGTTCATGAAGAAAAAATATCTTTAAGGTGAGTATTAACAGATGTAGATTGCCAATGCCATAAAGATAGTGTATGATTAAATTATTTGGTATGATGACTTTTCTTTTCTCTATAAAGTCTCAAGCTTGATTAATCTTGAGGTTTGATCCGATCATATCCTTTGCACGAAGAGTTTAAAAATTTCTCAGGCAAATATGTTAGCTCATGGAAAGGAATATATGAAGTTATAGAGCTAGTACGTAGAAGAAGGATTCCACCGAAACATCAAGAAAGGGGTTCATCTAAAGTACCATAGGATTGGGACTAATAATAAGGGTGCATCTCTTAGCTAGACATACAAAAATTTTTATTTTTTGTTAGAATATAAATGTGTTAATATTCAATGGAAGATAATATCCTCCAACAATGACGAGGAGGAAGAGCATATAGAGGTCAATTAGTGCTTGATCTCCGAAGAAGCCCCTTGTCACGTTCGCGAACTGCTTCCGTTCCTTCGGTTCACAAAACAAAACTCCCGTCTCTCGTGAAACAGAGACTCACCTCCTTGAATCGCAAAACTGTAGAACTCTCCGCTTTAAGGATTTCTTGCTCACGGTTAAGGGCAGGAAGGAAGGAGATTATATGCTTTGATTCTTTTTGAGGTTTACGGGATGAAGAAGGCAAATGTTTTGCAAGGTACTCTTTCTTAGTTGCTTTTGTGTGCTTGACAGAAGGAAGAAGAAGATAGTTGAAGAAGAATGTGCTATTTTTGATTTCTTCTTGTTGGCTTGCACCAGAAGAGAAATAGATTTTTTCTCTTATACGTATTTCTTCTTCTTCGACAATCTTGCTCTTGGGTGAATCTCGGTGTGAAGAGAGAGAGAGAGAGAGAGAGAGAGAGAGAGAGAGCAAGTGAGAGATCATGTAATTGTCGACGTGATCAAACTGGTGTAAATTCCTAAATTAGTAAAATCTTCTACAACTCCGTGGATGTAGGCAATTTGCCGAACCTCGTTAAATCTCTGTGTTTTTCTGGATTTGTGTCGATTTTTGTTTTTCTTCGCCCTAAATTTCTCAATAAGTAGCATAATTGTCCATGTGCTATTTTATGTGTCATCATATATGTTGTCAATAATGTGTTGAGCTTGAACATTTGTCTGTTGTATATCTTTTCTTTCAATTAAAGTTTGAGCTTTGACATGATGTTGGTGAGGTAAATAACCTCAATTTTATTCATTCTTTATGTTGATTTCTTATAATTTGTCCCCTATAGAAGAAAAAACAATATAAGTCCTCCTTGAAATCAAATATATTATAATTGAGATAATGTCCTCATAGTGAAAGTATAGTGACATCAAACCTTTATGAAGCTTATGCCTTATAAGATCATTTGACTGTACATGTATCTTCTGAGAATTTTTATTAGCGAACATTATGGCAGGGTCTACAAGTTGAGGTCACCTATGATGCTTGCCCAACCTCTCGTACATCCGATGCCTCCACTTCCACTTCACAGGAGGAGGATATGCGTTGTAAGGTTGCTGCTGAGGTTACTGCCCAGGTAGCCACCCTGAAATCAGGATGAGGACAGAGATCAAAGCGATGCTGCATTCGGAACTGTAGAAAGGGAATGAGCTAGTGCAAGAAGAAGGTGGAGATGATGATGATGATGAGAGGACACAAAATGCTGAGGAGGATGAGTAAAATGTTATTTTTTTGGTTGGTTGTATATCTAAAAATTTGTTATTAGCAAACATTAGTTTTATTGTACAGTTATATATTTCATTTGCTTTAACTCAAAATTTTTTTTTATTTATGTATATGATTTATGTGTTAATTAGCTCTATTACTGTGTTATACAATATTTTGATTGATGTGATACGATTGCGGTTGTATAGATTGTAACATTGAAAGTGGGCTTCATATTTTTTTTCTGAGGATGCAGGTTTTCGACAGCTTTTCGATGGTTTTACAATGTTTATCAAACCAACAACAGTTTTCAAACGATCTATTGAACAAGCAACGTCTGGGCAAAAGTGCTGCACTTTTCTACGGACAAAGGCGTCGGTAACTTCCCACGGTTAACCGACAGTTTGACGACAGTTCACTGACAGAACCACAACACTTTTCCAACAAAACTACAACACTTTTCCTATAGACGTTTTTAAATCTATAGCGACAGTTATGATTTCTCAGTTAACCGTCGATTAATGTAATCTGTCACTAAATACGTCAATAATTAAATTACCGACAAGTGTTTTTGCTGCATCAACTTTGTCATTATTGAATCATCCGTTATTACTAATGGTATTTGACCGTCGGTAATGAACTAAATTCCTGCATTGATTCTCCTCTTCATTTATGGAAATCGAGTTTATGCTTCCACTTATATCGTAAATGCATTATCATCCGATTATATCTCCTATAGATCAAAGATTGTCCCCAAAAGACAAAATTTCTCTTTATCTTTTTTTTTTTTAAATTATAGCCATTTTATTTCATTAAATTATTTATATTATGATTTGATCAATAGTTTTTGCAATAAAGTTGTGATTTACATTACTATTCTTTATCGACACATTTAAAAATCTACTACATTATCAACAATTGAAAAAAGTGTACTTTTACTTTTCTAACATTTTCTAATATTTTTTGCCTAGGATAAAATTTTTAGCATAAGGTTGTTAATATGCTATAAGGTTGTGCTTGTGTTGTTAATAATTTTTAACAACACAATTTTTAACGATGGTTTTGTTAATATGCTATAAGGTTGTGCTTGTGTTGCAAGTCATTTAGGTGTACATTATGAGAATTGTTAATTTGAAAGACATTTGACCATCACGTGCGGCGCTTTTGTATTATAAATTAATGGGAGATAGCAACAATATGATGGAAGGATATTTTTGTTTGATCCACTAATTGCGATTCTCTCTTAAAATTGGTTTTGTAATATTATAAATAAAGTACATCAATTAATAAATTTCATCCGGACTAAATATTTCTATTATTTAGGAGCATGGTTTTAAATCCAAAAAAATTTCATTCTTTTAGCAAGAAAAGTTCAAGCTCAAATTAAAAGCATCTAAAACTTCAACTAAAGGAAACTTGCAGTCAAACTAATCAGTTCGATGAGACGAACAAAATGATACCAAAAGTGATCTAATCAAAGTCAAATCAAGCCCAGATCAAACTGTTAAGCCACTTTTGGAAGCTTTTGATAACAATGCACTCAAATGCGGCATAACAACATATCTTGAAGACAGTGTAACTACACAATCTTAAGAAAATGTAAAAAAGTACCCTAAATATGGTGTAAAAATGTACCCACATATAGTTCAACGACATTTTCCAAATACGTTGTAACGACATACCCCATAAAAACTACTTGCAACCGCCATACTTAAGATACGGTGACCTTCTACGAACTCATGAAGCTCTCTCCTTACAGCCCACTACTATGATCTACGTGGTTCACAACTCATGCAACTCCCAACTCTCACATCTGCAACATATGGACAATATTACAAGTCATGTAGCTCCCAACTTTGGCCTCTGTGACCTAAGCACATTGTCCCAACCAGTACAGCTCCCAACTCCAGTTAATAAACAACATTATCACTCTACGTTAAAACCTATGTGATCAAATACGACCTATGCGACTCACAACTAACACAACTCCCAACTCCATTCTCTGCGGTCTACGCATGTTATCACAACTCATCATTGCGATTTATTCGACCAACTATGACCTGCATGGTGCATCTCCTAACTCCGACCTCTTTGGCCTACAAACGCTATCATTGTTCATTATTGCGTCCTATGTGACTAATTACGAACTTCATGGCTCACAACTTATGCATCTCCCTAATACGGCCTCTGTGGCCAATTGACTTCTAAAGTGACCATTTATGGACTACATGACAAACTACTACTATGACTTTATACTTTGACCTCCACGACAAGCTAACACTACAATAACAATCACTACAAGAATTTAGCTTATTACTGACGGTTGGTAATAACATAAAAATGGTATGAAAAAATTGTATCAACAGTTTAGCGATGGCTAAATTTGACGTAGCAAAAACTATTGTCAGTAATAAAACTATCGATGGATTTAGCAGCGATTTACATTAAGTGACGAAAATTTGACGTACCATAACCATCAATAGAGATAAAAAAACATGTCAAGTTTAACTGTAGCTTGACCATTAGTTACATAATTGACACATATATTCGTAGGAAAAGTGTTGCACTTCTATTGGAAAAGTGTCACTGTTCTGTCAGTAAAATATCGTGCAACTGCCGGTTAGCTATAGGAATTTACTAAGAGTTTTGTTCGTAGCTAAAGTGCAGTGATTTTTTCTAGATGTCATTTGTTCAGTAGACCATTGGAAAACCGTCAACATATAATTAAGGGGTTGTAAAATCATCAATGAGCCGTTAAAAACCCGTACCATAAGAAAAAAAAGATTTGAAGACCTAATTGAATACTAACACTACAATTTACATACCTACAATCGTAACAATGCAATCAAAGCACCATAACTAAACTAATTAACACATAAATCTTATACAAAAATAAAAGAACAATAATTGCATTAAAACAAATAAAATATAAAACTGTACAATAAAAATAATGTTTGCTAACAATAAAGTGTTTAACAAACAAAGAAATAACAAAACCCCCTACTCATCATCCTCCTCTATCCTCTCCTCAATATCATCATCCTCACCCTCATCCTGCACCGACTCCTTCTCTTTCTACAGTTCAGAAATGCAACACCGCTTCGATCTCTACCCTCATCTCCAATCTCACGGAGGCTATTTGGGCATCAACCTAGCGATGCATCTTCTCATCTAGTATAGTGGAAGTAGATGCACCGGATGTGCTAGAGCCCGGGCAGGCATCAGAGGCCAGAGTCTGGGACCTTAACCCGTACCCCCTCCCCATCTTCTTTTTGCCAACAGGCTCCCTACAGAGGTTGTACTAAGAAGGATCCTGAGATGTGCATGAATCACTGATTGACTGATGAGATCGACTTTTCTCAAGCCTCTGGAAGGTAGTTATTTAAATTTTATACTCATTAATCTTGTGAATTACTTGGATCGCCAGAGTTCTACTGTCCATGTAGGACGATATAAATTGATCAAAGCATCAAATAAATTGAACAATTGTATATTTAACTTTAGTTTTGAAAAGATAGGAATGCATCGTTATTTTTTAAAAAGAATTGTAAGCTATAAATCATAAATTACAGTGTATAGTTGGGAACTTTAATTTTCGGGATACAAGTAGCTTCTTTAGTTAATAAGCATGCTTATTTATGAATTTAATCATGAGAAGTCATTCTTAAGTATAGTTTATAAAATTTATAATAAATATAAAAAAATATATATCCCTGCCACGATAGTTGAGATGGCCGAGTTGGTCTAAGGCGCCAGATTAAGGTTCTGGTCCGAAAGGGCGTGGGTTCAAATCCCACTCTCAACATAATCTATTCTTCTTATTTTAATTTAAGTTTTACATGCTCTGGCGACGGACTGTTCATGATCTTTTGTGTTTTCTTAATTTTTTTTTTCACCAGCGAGAATTGGAGGTGCAAAATCTTTTTATTTTGTTCGCCAACAATTACTGAAACTCGATTGATTAGGTCTTCGGACGTATCTGCTCGACAAAGGGGCCAAACTGCTCGCTCAAAGTAGGGATGGAGAATTACTCGTATTCGAGTCACGCAACTTCGATTTATCGCCCGCCATTTTGCAACAAATGATGGCCGCCATTACTGCCGCTCTGCCGCTTCCAGAGAGCTACTCCAGCGGCTCACCTGGAAATTCATTTCTTCAAACTGGGAGCGATAATTTGCGTTTTGGCCTCTCGAGACCTACCTGGATCGTTAAAACCGAGGTAACCTACTCGCTCCTATTCTTCTGCCCTCGTACCGACAAAGAAACTGCTCCATCTGTTTGTTAGCTTCATTGCTTTCAGGGAAGGGAATGAATTTGTAGATTTAAGTCACTCGTATCACTTTGGATGTTCTAAATTTTCGATCTTGCTCCTTTTTATATGGTTTATCGTGGCTTTTAAGGGGTAGATATGATTTGTTTCCTAATGAGCATTTTAGAATATTTGATGCAAATTCTATTAACTGATGTGTGCTGGTGATATAAATTAGATGTTAGTGAACAAGGGGATATTTGGTAGTCAGATTTGAGCTGGCATTTAGGGCACTATTTAACATAAATCCAGCCAAACAAAAAAAATCAGAGAAATTTAATCCGCACTTGGCTAAAGCCAATTCTCCTTTCCTTTTGCTAATTTTTTAACATAAATTCTGATTTATTGAATCCGATTATTATATGAATTTAACAGATTTAGCTTAGGAAGAAAATCAAAAGAGTGGATTTATGCCAAATAAGAAAAACGAGAAAAAACACGATTATTTATTCACAACATTTGGGTTTGATAAATATGGATTTATTAGATTTACTAATTCCAATTAAACCTAAATCTTAGAGGCAACTAAGCACCAAGTTTATTTGTTTATTCTAGCTATTTGGTGACGTGTGGGGCGTGGGGGGTGGGCGTGAGAGAGAGAGAGAGAGAGAGAGAGAGAGAGAGAGAGAGAGAGAGAGAGAGAGAGAGAGAGNAGAGAGAGAGAGAGAGAGAGAGAGAGAGAGAGAGAGAGAGAGAGAGAGAGAGAGAGAGAGAGCAGGTGAGTTGGGATATTGTGCACTTCGAGCAGCTCGGGACTTCTAAACAGAGCCGTATGTCACCTCCCAAAAGAGCTCTTAGGGGTGGTGGGCAACCCAAGACTTAAATACTGCTTTTCGGCCATACACCTAGCTGATGTGAGACTTTTTGTCCGTGACATTCTCCTCCACCCAATCATGTGAAACCCTCATCACGGATCGGCTCCACCGAGGGTTCCACTGAACCATAAAGAGTCCACACACCTGACAGACAATAATCCGCTCTGATACCACTTGTCACATTCCAAAAGAGCTCTTAGGGGTGGTGGGCAGCCCAGGACTTAAATATTATTTTTTGACCCTACATTTAGCCGATTTGAGACTTTTTGTCCGTGACACGTAGCTCAAAAGTCCTTGAAGAGATAGGGAATGACAAATTGAAAGAACAAGAAAATATTTTTCGTATTAGCTGCTCTATCAGCCATAAATTTTATTTATAGCTGCGAAAAGAAAAGATTACAAGAAATTAGTAGTGTCTAAAAAAATTTGTTAGACCACTAAATCAACCCTCTTAAATCGACATTACAACATAAAGTTAATTCGAACAAGTAAAAGAATCTTTGATAGAGATAAGGAGAGGAAGAAGGAAGCAAAGAGAGAAAGAATATATGAAGCTTGAAGAAAGATACGTTTCCAACACTCAAACTTTATTACTTTTTTTAAATTGTGAATTACATCAATATACATGTTATATTTATATACATAAGTTGTGGCAAACTTGTAAATAGACTTAATGTTACAATGGTCATTTGACTATAAGTCAGGTTACCATATGTGATATGAAATTGCTCTTTTTGTTTGTAAGAATCCTAAGCTTCTCTGTTCGAAGACTAGAATGGCGAGGCGGAAAGGAGAAGAGACACTAGCGACCTAGAGAAGATTGAAGGTGTGTATTACCCTCCCTTAAAATGATGATCTAAAGGAGAGATCGTCAGCTTGCTGGTAAGTTGGCGATGACGGTGAGTAGGGATATTGTGCACTTCGAGTAGCTCTGAGCTCCTAAACAGAGTTGCATATCACGCTTCACCATCTTCAAGAATAATTATCAATGTAAACATGAAAATAAAATATTCTAGAGAATCCCAGAATGTAGAGAGCAATCCAAGAGACTTTAGAATATTCCACAGCATTCTAGAAAATACTAGAAAGAAAGAGAATATTCCAATGAATTCTAAACAAGCTTCAAAAGAATTCTGGAATATTCTAGAAAGTTCTAGAATCATGCATAATAAAGAATAATATAGAACTATTTAGAAATTAGTGTATTCTAATGTAATCTAGAATGTTTCCTTTGTCTTGGAGGGCTATAAATAGGAGTCTCTCTCCTCATTTGTAAACATTCATTAAAGGATCCAAGAAAACCTTCCAAGCTTCCAAGTGTTCAAGCGTTGTAATCATGTTTTCTTAATGAAGTGTTCATTTCTTCAATACTATCTACTCTTCTTCTTAGAGAGTTGTGTGCTTATAAGTCAAAGCGTTGTGAGGGTGTTAGTCTGATTTTGTGTCAAGAAAGAGAGTTAAAGACGCATGGGTGACTAGAGATAAGTTAGTCTGTGACAGTTAATATCAGAGCCTCGGTTTGAATGTATGAAAAAAAACATCAAGAGCACGTAATAGAGAACGAAGCAACTAATGTGGAATCATCTCAACAAAGGCGAGGTCGTGAGGACCAACGAGATCCAGCTGCATCCAAACCACATGAGAGGTCTAAGGATATCAGACACGACTTTAATTCACACCTTGCTCAGGTGGAGGAGACAATGAATGGTGTGGACGCTCAGATAGAGGATATCTACCAAAAGGTTGATGGACTCGAGGATGACATCACAATCCCTTTAATGATTGGAGATATGATGCTCCAACTGGAGGAATCCTCAAGGGATCAAATGGTTAAGATGCAGGAGGATTTGATGGGAAGCTCCAGGAGGTACGAAGAACCCATGAAAACGAGATGAGCAGCATACATGCTAGCTTGGAGGAAATGTGTGGAGACATCTCACTGTGCAAGAGGACACTTGCAACACCCACCAACCCTCACACCTTCGAAGCTAAGAGGATTGAAGTTCCAAAACCAAAGAGTTTTAGAGGAGCTCGCAACGCGAAGGAAGTGGACAATTTCTTAGGGACTTGAGCAATACTTTAGAGTGATGAAGATTACAAATGATGAGGCAATGATATAATTTGCAATTTTTTATCTCTAAGACATCAATATGTTGTGGTGGAGAAGAAGACGAGAGATACTGAGAAAGATATGTGCACCATATCCATCTTTGATGACTTTAAGAAGGAGCTAAAAAGATAATCCTACCCTGAAAATGCAGAGGATGAGGCTAGAGCCCGGTTGTGAAGGCTCAGGCAAGAGGGATCGATTCGAGAATAAATTAGGAAGTTCACAAGCTTGGTTCTTGAAATTCCAGACATGTTTGACAAGGATGCTCTTTTCAACTTCACAGATGGACTCCGACAGTGGGCAAAGACAAATTTTAGGAGGCACGGAGTGCAAGATATTGTCACTGCTATTGTGGTAGCCTAAAGCTTTATTGATTACTCAAAAGAATCCACAAAGCCTAAAGATAAGAAGAGCACCTGTGTCAAGGGTGGAGAAGACAAGGATCAACATAAGAAAGAGACCCTCAACGAATCAACTTCATCCAAAGAAAAAGACAAATGGAAACGTACAAATGACAAAACTAAACCACACAACAGGTGCTTTTTTTGTGATGGACCACATTGGGCAAGTGATTGTCTTCAAATGAAGGCTTTGAACTCTCTTATTGCAAGCCATAAGGAGGAAAAAAGTTGCTGAATGGGATGCAAGCTCCAGCAATGCCCCAAGAAAAAGAGTTATTCTTTGTGGAGATGTTAATAAGTGGGAAGACCACTAGAGCAATGATGGACACGTGCGCTTCACATAACTTCATCTCCGTCGAGGAAGCAAATAGATTGGGTTTTGCAGATGACCAAAGGAGGAGGCTCTATCAAGACGGTCAGTTCAGCAGAAAGATCAATCCATGGAATAGCTAGAGGGGTAAAAACCAACATTGGGGCGTGTTCAAGTAACTTGGACTTCTCTGTCATTCACATGAATGATTTTAAAGTTGTTTTAGGAATGAACTTCTTAAATCAAACAAGAGCATTCCCAATGACCTTCGCTAGTAGCATGTGCATCATGGAAGGGAATCAAGATTTCTAGTGCCGATAATAAGGGCTAACAAGCAGGAAGTCAAAGTGCTATCGGCCATATAATTCAAAGAGGGCATTCCAAAAGATAATGAGATTTACTTGGCTGTTCTTCACAAAGAAGCAAAGCCCCAAGATGGCATGTTAAGGGAAGTGGTGGAGGTTCTTAAAGAACTGCCACTAAGGAGGGAGAATATTATTCAGTTAGGCTGGAAAAACCTTAGGAAACACCTAGGAAAAACCTAAGTTTGCCAAGAGCAAACAAAAGAAGCTCGTCCGAGTACCAAGGGTAAGCCGCATTGAGGACATTGTGAGCTTAAGTGGGGGAGAGTGTTACGCTCCGCCATCTTCAAGAATAATTGGCAAGGTAAACATGAAAAATGAATATTCTATAGATGTCTAGAATGTAGAGAGCAATCCTAGGGACTTTTGAAGATTCCACAACATTCTAGAAAAAAAACTAGAAAGAAAGAGAATATTCCAAAGAATTCTAGAAAATTCCACATAATTCCAGAAATATGCTGAAAGAAGTAAGCTTTAAGCGAATTCTGGAATATTTTGGAAAGTTCTAGAATCATGTATACGTAAAGAATAATGTAGAACTATCTAGAAATTAGTGTATTCTAATGTAATCTAGTATGTTCCCTTAGTCTTGGAGAGGACTATATATAGTAGTCCTTCCCCTCATTTGTAACCATCCAAGAAAGGATCCAAGAAAACCTTTCAAACTTCTAAGCATTCAAGTATTGTAATATTTCTTTCTTAGTGAAGTGTTGCTTTCTCTAATACTTCTCCCTACTATTCTTCTTAGAGTGTTGTGTGCTTACAAGTTCAAGCATTGTGAGAGTGTTAGGTTGATTCAGTGCTAAGGAAAAACGTTAAAACTGCACGGGTGACTAGAGATAAGCGAGTCTGTGACATGCAGCTCAAAAGTCCTAGAAGGGATAAGGAATGACAAACTAAAAGAATAGGGAAAATCTTTTTTTTTTTGCTACACTGTCATTTAGAAATTTTATTTATAGCTGCTAAAAGAAAAGATTACAAGAAATTATTATTGTCTAAAAAAATTGTTAGACCACTAAATCAACCCTCTTAAATCGTCATTAATAACACAAAGTTATGCCTCAAACTTGCTAAAGGATCTTTGATAGAGAAAATAAGGGGATGAAGAAGGAAGAAAGAAGATAAAGATTAGAAGAAGCTCGAAGAAAGATTTGTTTCCAACACTTAAAGTTTATTACTTTTTCTAATTGTGAATTACATTAATATACATGTTTATATTTATATACATGAGTTGTGGCAAATTTATCAATAAACTAAAGGCTACGATGGTCCTTTGACTATAAGTGTACGATACTATATGTGATATGAGATTGCCATTTTTGTTTGTAGAAATCCCAAGTTCCTCTGTTCGAATACCAGAGTGGCGAGGTGGAAATGAGACGAGACACTAGCGAACCAGAGAAGATTGAAGGTGCATATTACCCTCGCTCAAGATGATGATCTAGAGGAGAGATCGCCAACTTGCTGGTAAGTTGGTGATGTGGTTGATTGGAAGCGCTTTTGTAAGTATGTCTACAACTTTATCTTCAGAAATAAGAAGTAAATCAATATGCTTGAGTCGAAGATGATCTCGGATGATGCGGTAGTCCACTTCGATGTGTTTAGTTCGGGCATGGAAAATTGGGTTGTGAGCCAAGGTGATTGTAGAGGTGCTATCGCTGTATAAGATGGTTGGGAGAGGCGATTTGTTGGTAAGCTCTTGTAGTAATGTTCGAGTCTAGAGTATTTTCGTGATAGTTGTAGCCAAAGCCTTTTATTTGGCTTCAGCAAATGAGCGGGCCACTATTGATATATAGATAGAAAATTGGAAATAGATCTTCTGTATGTGGTATCGCTAGCCCAGTTAACATCTACATAAGCGTTTAGAGGCATATGTACAAAAATAATTGGAATCCTGTAATTTGAAACTTATTTTAAGTAGCATAAACGCTTTTTTAAATTTTTGTTAGTGTTAAAGAGTTGGTTGATGCTTATGCTAACTTAAATAAATAATTGACAGTAAATGATATGTTTGGCTGAGTAACAGTAAGACATTGGAGAGATTCAATAGTATACTGTTTGAAATCATACATGAGGGTAGAGGGTGAAGACTGCTTATGTTGATTCGTGGGAAGAGGAGCAAGAACTTCTTTTGCTTGTACATGCCGGTTCTATTTAAAAAATCAGTTATATAATTTGTTTAATTTAAAAAATAACCTTGAAGTGTTTTGTGGATGTGTAGTCCAAGAAAGTTGATATTGGGCCATGTTGTTTGAGATTAAATTTGTTGCTTAGAGTGCTTATGAGAGTTTGATACTAGTAGGGGAATTTCTTGTACTTAACATGTAAGCAAGCAGGAAAATATAGATGTGTTGATGATTATAAATTAAGAGAGATTGATTGGCTGTGCGTAAAGTAGCTCAGGACTCCTAAACAGAGAGAGCAAGTGAGTAGGGATATTATGCACTTCGAGCAACTCAGAACTCCTAAACAGAGCCGTAGCTCAAAAGCCCTTGAAGAGATAGGGAATGACAGAATGAACAAACAGGAAAAATCTATTTTGTTTTTGCCGCCCTATCAACCATAAATTTTATTTATAGCTGCTTCAAGAAAAGATTACAAGAAATTATTAGCGTCTAAAAAAATTTGTTAGACCACTAAATCAACCCTCTTAAATTGGCATTACAACATAAAGTTAATTCGAACTACCAAATGATTGTTTGATAGAGATAAGGAGAGGCAGAAAGAAGCAAAAAGAGAAAGAGTAGATGAAGCTTGAAGAAAGATATGTTTCCAACACTCAAACTTTATTACTTTTTTTAAATTGTGAATTACATCAATATTGTTATATTTATATACATAAGTTGTGGCAAACTTGTAAATAGACTAAATGTTACAATGGTCATTTGACTATAAGTTTAGGTTACTATATGTGATATGAGACCGCCCTTTCTGTTTGTAGAAATCCCAAGATTCTCTATTCGAAGACTAGAGTGGCGAGGCAGAAAGGAGACGAGACACTAGTGAACTAGAGAAGATTGAAGGTGCATATTACCCTCCCTTAAGATGATGATCTAAATGAGAGATTGTCAGCTTGCTGGTAAGTTAGCGATGACGATGAGTAGGGATATTGTGCACTTCGAGTAGCTCGGGGCTCCTAAACAAAGTTGCATATCATGCTCTGCCATCTTCAAGAATAATTGTCAATGTAAACCTGAGAATGGAAGATTCTAGAGAATCCTAGAATGTAAAGAGCAATCCAAGTGACTCTAGAATATTCCACCGCATTCTAGAAAAAACTAGAAAGAAGGAGAGTATTCCAAGCAATTCTAGAAATTTTCACATAATTCCAGGAAAATGCTGAAAGAAACAAGCTTCAAAAGAATTATGAAATATTCTAGAAAATTCTAGAATCATGTATACGTAAAGAATAATGTAGAACTATTTAAAAATTAGTGTATTCTAATGTAATCTAAAATGTTCTCTTTGTCTTGGAGGACTATAAATAGGATTCCCTCATCTCATTTGTAACCATCCAATAAAGGATTCCAAGCTTCCAAGTATTCAAGTGTTGTAATCATTTTTTTTAATGAAGTGTTCATTTCTCCAATACTTCTCTGTACTTTTCTTCTTAGAATGTTGTGTGTTTATAAGTTCAAGCGTTGTGAGGGTGTTAGGTTGATTAGTGCCAAGAAATAACGCTAAAGCCGCACGGGTGACTAGAGATAAATTAGTCCATGACAGTTAGTATCAAAACACCAGTTTGAAGGTATGACAAAAAGCGTCAAGAGCACGTAATGAAGAACCAAGTCACTGATGTGGAATCATCTCAGCAAAGGCGAGGTCGTCAGGAGCAATGAGATTCAGTTGCATCTAAACCACATGAGAGGTTTAAGGAGATCATGCACGACTTTGATTCGCATCTTGCTCAGATGGAGTAGGCAATGAATGACATGGAGACTCAGGTAGAGAATATTGACCAAAAGGTTGATGGACTCGAGGATGACATCATGATCCATTCAATGATCAGAGGTATGATGCTTCAACTGGAGAAATCCTTAAGGGATCAAACGACTAAGATGCAGGAAGATTTGACGGGAAGCTCTAGGAGGCACAAAGAACCCATGAAGACGAGATGAGCGACGTACATGCTAGCATGGAGGAAATGCTTGGAGACATCTCACTGTGTAAGAGGGCACTTGTGACACCCACCAACCCTCACACCTTCGAAGCAAAGAGGATTGAAGTTCCAAAACGAAAGAGTTTGAGGAGCTCGCAACACGAAGGAAGTGGACAATTTCTTATGGGGACTTGAGCACTACTTCAGAGCGATGGAGATTACGGATGAAGAGGCAAGGATATAATTTGCAACTTTTTATTTCTAAAACATCGTTATGTTGTGGTGTAGAAAAAGACGAAAGATATTGAGAAAGATATGCGCACCATGTTGTTGACCTCATTTCTGGATGTGGTCTTTTTTGTCTCTCCTTAGAGCCTAGGGCCTAGCTTTAGGCTTTCCCTGTTCGACTCTCTTAGAGGACTAGTACGGAACCCACACCATTTAGAAAATTCAAGTCACCTCGTCACTCCTTCGAGTTTCGCATGGGCGGTCCCAAATTCTCGACATTCTGTTGAGTTGATTATGATCGACACATGAAACTCGAATCGAGTTCCTACATTAATAGGAACATCCCCTAGGGAACCCCCTTTGCACTCGAACGCTCGATAACGCTGCATTTTTGCGCACGCATCACACTCCGCACAATTTTGGCTTAAATTGACTCGCCCGTCGGCAAACTCGTCCGGACGACCCCGGATGATGAAACGAACCGCGCTGACGCGTCTGGAACATCTACTTTAGCTAGGAAGGACACTCATATCTTTATAGTTTCGCGCACGAGCGACTAGCACGAATATCGATGCACTTTTTTTAGCGGTGCGTGGGCTCGGGCTCAACTCAGGTCCGACTCGGGTTTGGTTCAGGCTGGACTCGGGCTGAACACGGGCTAGAAACCAGCTCACCTGAATTTGAAATTCAAATTTCAAAATTCAAACGAATTATTTAAATTTTTTATCTTAATTAAAATTAATTCAGGTCTTGATGCTTTCCAATTAATCCTCCCTGCATTTGGAATTCATTAATTTCCCCGTCAACTGCTTCCAGAGTAACAACTATTGACCCCACTCTTATTCTAGTGGGGGTGCTGACCTTCTTCTTTTTCTCTCGACACGATTCGAGAGGCTCTCGACCGAAAACTCCCATTCGCTCCTCCCCTCTGCACCGAGAGCCTTCCTCGCTCGAGACATGATTCGACTTACTCTTCCTCCTCATGCTCAATCCCTCCTCCCTCCTCCCGCTCGGCTCGAACTTTTCTTGCTCGGTTTCCTTGCGTTCGATCAAACACTACACGACGCTCTCGCCTCCGTTACTCGTTCATCGCTCGACAAATTCAGCGGCGCTCCCTTATATGCACTGCACCGAAAAGCCTCATTCGGCTCCCCTCCTTCGTTGTCCTGCTCATCTGCGACTCGATCGCAGTTCCCGATCGAAGCACCGCTTCTCCTCTCTGTGATGGAGACCGTGCTCGACCGAACTCCCCTGCCTCACGTCGAAGCCTTCGCTCAACTCCTGTTTCCCCCTCGTGTGCGAACCGAAGCTCCTTGCTCATCTCTCGCGCGACCGAAGCCCTCTCGACCGCTTTGCTTCTTCCTCGCGCAACAGAAGCATCTCCACTCTTCATTCGTGCGATCAGGAGCCCCACTCACTTCAGCCTCCCTGCATCGAGGCACTCTGCCTCCCTTTTTTTTTCTCTCTCGTTCAGCAAGGTATCCCTGTAAACTCTAGATGATTGTTTGATAGCTGGTTTTGGGCAAAATTTAATTCAAATCTCATGGTGATTCTTTTGCTATTGTTAAATCATTACCTTAAATCGTAGATTTCCCAATTCAGAGAAAGGATTTATGAGATTTGAGTTTTGTTCTTTTTTTTTTACTCATCCACCTTTAAAAAAAAAAATTATTATTCACGCATGCAGTTTCTTCTCCCGATAGATTTGCATTATGTCACAAAGTAAAAGAGAGTCAAGGTGTTGTCTTGATTTACGTAGAAGTGATTCTGGAATAGAGTTGTTTGGTATGGGGAAGGGCAAGAAAGGGCCATCCAAGTTAAATATTTTATGAATGAATGATGTCTTAGAAGTAACTGCAGCTAGGTATAAATCCTCGTTGAAAGTGACGCTAGCAAATATATGCACCTGATTGGGAGAGGTCTTATAACTTGCTGAAATTTTTTTCAGCTATTCTAAATATATGTTAGCTGTTTTGAGGTGATTTAGAACATTTGTTTTGAGGTGATTTGGAGGATGTTTCGCTGCAGTTTTCTAGGAGTCTTTTAATGTACCGTTTTGGGATGGTTTATCATTGTTTTGGAGAATTTTATGTTCCATTTAAATGCTTTTTGAGGTTGCCAATCACTGTAGCGTGCTGTAGGAGTGCTGCGATGTGCTGAAATTAATGATTTGGAGTGCTGCGATGTGCTGAAATTAATGATTTGGAGTGGTAGTTGCTGCCCAGTGTCATAGGAAGCGCTGTAGGGTGTTGTCCAATGCTTCTAGTTGCTGCCCAGTGTCGTAGGAAGCTGTAAGATCACTGTCCAATGCTTCTAATTGCTGCCTCGAGCTGTAAGAGCTGTAGGACCGTTGTCCAATGCTTCTATTTGCCGCCCAGTGTCATAGAAAACCGTCTAGTTGCTGCCCCCCCTCCACAATTTGGGTTCATAGGAAGCCACGTAAGAGATGTCTACCACGATTTGGGTTCATTTGGAAGTCATTTAGTTGCTGCCCACCTCTGTTTGGATTTGTAGAAAGCCGCATAGGTGCTGCCCATTGCTGTTTTGGGTTCATAGGAACTCATACAGGCGCTATTCGAAATTCGTAGTTGCTGTCCGGAGTCGTAGGATCACCGTACACATTTGCTAGTTGCTTCCCAGAGCCGTAGGAGATCGTAGGATCACCATATTAGCTCGCTAGTTGCAGTAAAGAGTTATAGGAGACTTTAGGATCACCTCTCATGGAATTCCTAACTGCTACTACAAATTGTTCTACTGTTTTCTTCTTTTCTCCGCAATTTATTTAAATTCTCTGCAAATTATATTGTGTTTTGTGAGTTAAACATGCAACATGAATAGCAGCAGCTGATGCGCCACGTATACAGGTACATTTTATTTGTTGTTGTTTCTTTATTGCAATTAAACTTGCTCTAACACATTATGCAGGTACTGAGTACAATCTCACTTTCAAAACAAAATAATTTTTCAAAATTAAACAACTTTTTCAAAAAAAAAAACAAAACATAACACGTTCTTTCGAACCTACGGGAGTCCCTCGGAGGAGATAACCCACGGTTGCTAACGAGATCTCTCCAGTTTAAATGAGTTTCACAACTCGTTTAAACTAAGTAAGTTCAAAAGAAAATAGTGATACCAGAACGAGGGAACCGTGAAATCCTAACCGGTGTCGCTCTAATCAACTTAAACGCCCCCCATAACAACCAAACTGAGACAATGAAACACATCTGATAAAACTGTTTGAACTTTAGACTTTAGGACTTTTGCTTTGACGAGGAACTCAGAGCAACTTCGTGGGTAGCACGACAAGGAGTTTGGAGCGAACTACAGGTGGAGGTGGTCGCCATTCTACAACAACAGAATGAGTCTACACCAACTAAACTTTTCTAGTTTAAACAACCCATAAGACTTCGAGGTAGCTCGCCTAGTGCGACGTAATTTCTCTCCCTCTTTTAGGCACCTGTATAGTCATACTGAGCAGTATAAGTCCTAACTCGCCTTAGGTTCCGAGGTGGTCATCCAGAACGACGTAAAACCTCTTACCTCTACGGGCTATTTGCATAACTAGTTACTATGCAAGTGTAAGTCCCAACTAATAAAATTGACAGGATTCAACATTCAAATAAAATCCTCTCTAAAACACAGCCACACATTTGGATAATTTGAGAAGTCACTGAGGATTCCTCTCAGAATCTGTGACATCCCCTACCTTTTACTTCCTTTGGACTCCTGAAAGGATTATTCTTACTTGAGTCATTCCCACTTGTTTTTCCACGTCCTACCTTGAAAACATGAATTCTGAATTCTTGAAGACTAGAACCACTGATCATTATTGAGAGTTTTCTCAAGTGATTTCCGTCACTTGGGATGTAATTAACTATATGGGTTTGCCTCTATAGGGAACTTGGAACCCATGAGATGTAATTAACTATAGGGGCTTGCCTCTATAGAGAACTTGGAACCCATGTAAAATAAACCTTATTTAATCTTTGTATTAAATAAAAGAATTTGTCGGTCACATATAAAAGGTTCGCAGACCAAATGAATGTCACAAACCTCGTAGTTTGAATGATGGAGTCCTCCGCCATGGGGTATACTTATCTTTCGAGAAGGTGTATCATTTGTAGTACCGGACACGATTATACAAATTATTGGGCAAATGAGATCCAGTCGGTCTCATTTTTTTAAAAAATTAAAATACACTATTTTTATAAAATTATATACCTTTTAGGTTAAATTAAATCTACTTTTCAAAACTATAAAAATAATTTTCGAAAGCAAAAAGTTGACCGACACATGTCAATCTTTGATGACTTTAAGGAGCTAAAAAGACAGTTTTACCCTGAAAATGCAGAAGATGAGACTAGAGCCCGGTTGTGAAGGCCAAGCGAGAGGGATCGATTCGAGAATACATTAGGGAGTTCACAAGCTTGGTTCTTGAAATTTCCAACATGTCTGTCAAGGATGTTCTTTTCAACTTCACTGATAGACTCTAACGGTGGGTAAAGATAGATTTTGGGAGACGCGGAGTGCAAGATCTTGTCACTGTCATTGCGGTCGCCGAAGGCTTAGTTGATTACTCAAAAGAGTCCACGAAGCCTAAAGTTAATAAGAGTACCTGTGTCAAGGGTGGAGAAGACAAGGATCAACATAAAAAAGAGACCCTCCACGAATCGACTCATCCGAAGCAAAAGACAAATGGAAGCGTAAAAATGACAAAACTAAACCACACAATAAGTGCTTTCTTTGTGATTGACCACATTGAGCAAGGGATTGTCTTGAAATGAAGACTTTGAACTCTCTCATTACAAGCCATCAAGAGGAAGAAAGTTGTGATATGACAACACAGCTGGGGTCTATACAACTGCTAAATGGGATGCAAGCTCCAGCAAAGCCCCAAGCAAAAGGGTTACACTTTGTGGTGATGTTATAGGCAGGAAGACCACTGGAGCAATGGTAGACATGGGTGCTTCACATAACTTCATCTCAGCCGAGGAAGCAAAGAGATTGAGTTTGCAGATGACCAAAGGAGGAGGCTCCATCAAGGTGGTCACTTTAGTAGAAAGACCAATCCATGGAATAGCTATAGGGGTAAAAATCAGTATTGGGGCGTGGTCAGGTACCTTGGACTTCTCTGTCATTCACATGGATGATTTTAAAGTTGTTTTAGGAATGAACTTCTTGTATCAAGCAAGAGCATTCCCAATGACCTTCGTCAATAGCATGTGCATCATGGAAGAGAATCGAGCTTGCTTAGTACTGATAAGAAGGGCTAACAAGCAGGAAGTCAAAGTGCTATCGACCATCTAATTCAAAGAGGGCATTCTAAAAGATAAGGAGAGTGACTTGACAGTTCTTCACGAAGAAGCAAAGCCCCAAAAAAAGGCATGCTAAAGAAAGTAGTGGAGGTTCTTAAAGAAATACCACTAAGGAGAGAAAATTATTCGGTTAGGCTCGAGCCAAGGACCACGCCGCTAGTCATGAAGTCTCATTGCATGGCACCTCTCCCATATACCACCAAGGAAAAACCTAAGTTTGCTAAGAGCAAACAAAGGAAGCTTGTCTGAGTGTCAAGGGTAAGCCGCAATGAGGGCATTGTGAGTTTAAGTGGGGGCAAGTGTCACACTGCGTCATCATCAAGAATAATTGGGAAGGTAAACATGGGAAATGAAGATTCTATAGAAGCCCAAAATGTATAAAGCAATCCAAGGGACTTTAGAAGATTCCATGAAATTATAGAAAAAAACTAGAAAAAAAAAAAGAATATTCCAAGGAATTCTAGAAGTTTTCACATAATTTCAGAAATATGCTGAAAAAAGCAAGCTTTAACAGAATTTTAGAATATTCTGGAAAGTTCTAGAATCATGTATACATAAAGAATAATGTAGAACTATCTAGAAATTAGTGTGTTCTAATGTAATCTAGAATGTTCACTTAGTCTTAGAGAGGACTATATATAGTAGTCCTTCCCCTCATTTGTAACCATCCAAGAAAGGATCCAAGAAAACCTTCCAAGCTTCTAAGCATTCAAGTATTGTAATCTTTCTTTCTTAGTGAAGTGTTTCTTTCTCCAATAGTTTTCTCTACTGTTCTTCTTAGAGTGTTGTGTGCTTACAAGTCCAAGCTTTGTGAGGGTGTTAGGTTGATTTAGTACTGAGGAAGAGCGTTAAAGCCGCACGGGTGACTAGAGATAAGTTAGTCTGTGACATGCAGCTCAAAAGTCCTAGAAGAGATAGAGAATGACAAACTAAAACAATAGGGAAAATCTTTTTCTTTTTGCTACCCTGTTAATTCGAAATTTTATTTATAGCTGCTAAAAGAAATATTACAAGAAATTATTGTTGTCTAAAAAAATTGTTAGACCATTAAATCAACCCTCTTAAATCGTCATTAACAACACAAAGTTATGTCTCAAACTTGCTAAAGTATCTTTGACAGAAAAAATAAGGAGATGAAAAAGGAAAAAAAAAAAAAAAGAATAGAAGAAGCTCGAAAAAAGATATGTTTCCAACACTCAAACTTTATTACTTTTTTTAATTGTGAATTACATTAATATACATGTTATATTTATATACATGAGTTTTGGCAAATTTGTCAATAAACTAAAGGTTACGATGGTCATTTGACTATAAGTTCACTGTACTGTATGTGATATGAGATTGCCATTTTTATTTGTAGAAATCCCAAGCTTCTCTGTTCGAATACCAGAGCGGCGAGGCGGAAATGAGACGAGACACTAGCGAACCAGAGAAGATTGAAGGTGCATATTACCCTCCCTCAAGATGATGATCTAGAGGAGAGATCAGCAGCTTGCTGGTAAGTTTGTGATGACGGTTGATTAGAAGCGCTTTTGTAAGTGTGTCCACAATTTTATCTTCAAAAATAAGATGTTTTAAATCAATATGCCGAGTCGAAGATGATCTCGAGTGATGCGGTAGTTCATTTCGATGTATTTAGTTTGGGCATGGAAAACTAGGTTGTTAGCCAAGGTGAATGCAGAGGTGCTATCACTGTATAAGATGGTTGGGGGAGGCGATTTGTTGGTAAGCTCTTGTAGTAATCTTCAAGTCCAGAGTATTTCCGTGATAGCTGTAGCCAAAGCCCTTTATTTGGCTTCAGCAGATGAATTGGCCACTATTGACTGTTTTTCTTGCTGATTAGGATATAAGATTTGGACCTATATAGATAGAAAATCCGGAAATAGATCTTTTGTCTGTGATTTCGCTAGCCCAGTCAGCGTCTGCATAAGCATTTAGAGACATAGGTACGGAAATAATTGGAACCCTGTAATGTGAAGTTTTTTTTAAGTAGCATAAACATTTTTTTTCTTAATTTTTGATCGTGTAAAAGAGTTGGTTGATGCTTATGCTGACTTAAATAATTGATAGTAAATGATATGTTTGGGCGAGTAACAGGAAAACATTGGAGGGATTCAATAGTGTGCCTATAACTGTTTCGGATCAGACATGAGGGTGGAGGGTGTAGACCGTTTATGTTGATTCATGAGAAGAGGAGTAAGAACCTCTTTTTCTTGTACATGCCAGTTCTATTTACAAATTCAGTTATATAATTTGTTTAATTTAAAAAATAACCTTGAAGTGTTTTGTGGATGTGTTGTCCAAGAAAGTTGATATTGGGCCATGTTGTTTGAGATTAAATTTGTTGCTTAGAGTGCTTATGAGAATATTGATAGCAGTAGGAGAATTTCTTGTACTTAAGATGTAAACAAGCAGGAAATACAGATGTGTTGATGATTATAAATTAAGAGGGCTTGATTGGCTGTGCTTAAAGTAAAATTTTATGTATAAAAAATTGAGAAAAAGTGCAATATCACTGACGTGTTGCCTACTTTTGCACGCAAATAGCTTTTTAAAACTTACACACATGTTGATGATAGTTATTGTTGATGAAACCAGGAGGTTGAGTCATGAAAACAGTTTCATCGAGTTTTACCATGCTGGAAAGAATTAGAAACATCGTGTTGCAAAATTTCCCAGTTTGTAATGTTGTTAAACCAATAAGAATTCTTAACTTGAGAAATTTCTGCTGCTGGACTAAAAGTTTCGGTGTAGTCTATACCTTGCTGTTGCTTGAATCCTTGCGCAACTAACCTGGCTTTGTGAGGCGCAATTGTGCTATTTGCATTATGTTTAATTCTGAACGACCACTTGTATCCTAAAATATTTGGTCGCGGAAGGAGGTATGAAGATCCAAGTGCTTTGCTGTTGGAGGGCCATAAACTCCTCCGACATTGCTTGGCTCCATTCAACATATTGAGCAGTTTGTTTATATATGGTTGCTGTAAATTCAGGAACTGTGGTGTGCTGAAGATCTAATATTTGCTTTGGTTTAAGATTACCTATTTGAGTTCTTGTTATCATGTGGTGATTTTTTGGGGCAGGTGGAGAAGATGAAGAGGGGCTAATGGTGTTGCTAGGTAGAGATATTAGAGGAGAATCAGAGGAGATAGGAGAAGAGTTGTGTGGTGAGCATGTGTTAACAGTGTTGTTGTTTATTATTGGAGAGGTTGGCTGTGAGATGTGGGGGATTCATGCTTTATGGAGTTTGTAGATATAGTGGAGATGGGGAGAAGTAAGGAGGGACATGTATGTGGATATTCTGTAGAAGAGGAATGAGGGGAGGTAGTGGGAATAGGAGAAGTTTGTAAGGAAACTTGTTTTCAATGAAGATAACATGGCGAGATATGATGTACTTCTTTTCTTAAATTTAAAGTATTTATAGTTTTTGTGGTGGGGACAATATCACAGAAAAATGCATTTGTGGGCCTTTGGTGAAAACTTATGAGCGACTTGTTGAGGCTGCCAGGGAATGCAGAGGCACCCAAAGGTTTTAAGTGATTGATATTCAGGAAGAGTTTGATAAAGTAATTGAAAGGGGAGCTGCATTGAGTAGTGACAGATGCAAGGCGATTTATTAAATAGTTAGTTTGAATTGCATCCATCCATAATCTAATGGGAAGTTTAGAAGCATTAAGAAGTGTACGTGCGGTTTCAAGTAAGTGTCGATTTTTACGTTCAGCCAAACCGTTTTGTTCTGGGGTGTAAGGACAACTTTATTGATGCTTAATACTATGTGTAGATATGTAACTATTAAAGTAATGAGAGGTGTATTCTCCACCTTCGTCGGTGTGTAAGAATTTTACATTTTTGTTAAAATGATTTTTTATAATATTATGTAAGTTGATAAAAAAGTACCGCGTAGAAAATCACATATTATGTAAGTATCATATTATGTAGTTGGTTGGTTGAAGTGGAGGAATGCTTCGGGTCTTTTGTGTGTTAGAAAAGTACCGCTTAGACTGAAAGGAAAATTTTATAAGACGGTGGTGAGACTTGCAATGCTCTATGATGCTGAATGTTGGCCTTTAAAAGAGAAGCATAATAATAAGTTAAGTGTTGCCGAGATAAGAATGATTAGGTGGATGAGTGGCTTTATACTTAGAGACAAAAATGCGAAATGAATATATCCGTGATAGGGTTGGTGTAGCTCCTGTGACGGACAAAATTAGAGAAAGTCGTCTTAGATGGTTTGGTCACATTAAACGTCAACCATCTGATGATTCGATTAGGAGAGTAGATGTTTTAGATACGACTTGTGTTAAGAAAGGCAGAGGTAGACTTAGGAAGACTTGGGCTTATTGTATTAAAAATAATCTTAATTTACTAGAACTAAATGAAAATATGACACTAAATAGGACGCAATGGAGAAAAAGGATTCATGTAGCCGACTCCACGTAGTGGGATTAAGGCTTTGTTGTTGTTGTTATTGTATTATGTAAGTTGATAAAGTGATTAGAAGTGTCAGATTCATGGTTGAGTGGAATGCACCAACAAAATCGAGAGTATGAGACTATAAAGGTAACATAATAACGATATCCTTGTAGGGAATTATGGGGAAAAGGACGACAAATATCAGAGTGGAACAATTATAGCAAATTTATATTTAGTAGAACTCACATAGAAGGGTAATTTGTGACCTTTATTTTGTTTACAGTCAATACATGAATGAGTTGGGAGAGAAATTTTAAGTTGTGGTAAGGCTTCAGAAAGCTTGGAGAGTACTTTATTGTATGGATGGCCTAGCCTTTGATGCCATATGTTGGAGTTGATAGTTATAAACCTCGATCAGCAGTTCCAAAGTGAAGTATTTGTTTGGTTGTCAAGTCCTGAATGTAAAATTTATTAGCACAAAAAATCACTTGACAATTGTTGTCTTGAGTGAGTTTATTAACAAAAATTAGATTGTGAGAAAGTTGAGGAGCGCAAAATAAAGGAGAAAGTGTACGCTTACTGTTGGGGGTTGGAAGTATACCTTCTCCAACATAAGTAATTTCAGTACTTTGGCCATTACCCACAGTTACCTGATCTGTTCCATTATACTGAGGGTTCTTGGATATTATCGAGATGTGGAGAAAGGTGGGTGGTTGCTCCTGTATATAGGACCCAACTTTGCGGCTGTGGTTGCAGCTGACTGGTAAGGGCAGTTGCCGTGGGTGTGAGGTTGGTTCTGTGCCAACAGTTGTTAGTTGGATGACCTCTGTTTTTACAAATGTGCATTGAATAGCCTGTTTTGGTTTGGTTTGATTGTTGCTTGGTTGTTTTCCTGTTTGAAGTAGTTCTTGTTGAAGTTTTGGTTGTGCTGAAGTCCACTTTTGTTTTTGATGAAAGTAATGTTGTGTGTTGAATGTGTTTGGCGGATTCATTAGCTAAATTGCATTCTTCACTTTGCAAAAGAGCCAAAGAGTCTTCAAGGCTTAGATGATACAGTTTTGTACGTATGGTGGTTTCAAATCCTCGATAAGCTGGAGGGAGTCCATTTTAATGTATAAAGAATGTTGTCCTCATTATGTACTTTAGATCTAGTTGCGGCTTGTCTTGTTGTGTGGTTTAGTTTTGTCATTTGTACGTTTCCATTTGTCTTTTACTTTGGATGAAGTTGAAAATCAAGATACTGATTCATTGTGTTGGCCCCCCATGGTTGTATTGTGTACCTCGTTCTTGAGTTGGATGACTTGAGATCTATTTGTTGCTTGGAATTGTTTTGCCAAGCTATTCCATATTGCGGCTGTGGTGGTGAGGTGCAGAATATAGGGAAGAATAGAAGGAAAAATGATGGAAAATATTGCTGCAGCGAGGTTGCTATCAATGAGATGCCAAAGATTGTAATCTTTATTTTCAACTAGATTTTCTGATTCATCTTGGATGAATTTTGGAGAAGAGATTTTACTATTTAAAAAAGATTTGAATTCATCAGCAGTAAGCAATTTAGAGATTTGAATTTTCCATACCAGATAGTTTTCTTGAGTGAGAGGAGTTGTGGCAACACATTTGTTGTGTGATATCAGAAATTTTAGGGAGTTTGGTCTACTAGTCTTCTTTATCTTTTTGAAACAAGCACCGAGTTGTTGAGTGCGCATTGATGTTGCGGAACCAGTTTCCATGGGCGTTGAAGCTGGAAGCTTTGATACCATAAAGAATCTTTGACAGAGATAAGAAGGAGAGGAAGGAGGAAGAAGTGAGAGAAAGAATAGAAGAAGCCTGAAAAAAGATATGTTTCCAACAGTTAAACTTTTTTACTTTTTTTAATTGTGAATTACAGCAATATACTGGTTATATTTATATACATAAGTTGGGGCAAACTTGTAAATAGACTAAAGATTACAATGGTCATTTGGCTATAAGTTCATGGTACTATAAGTGATATGAGATTGCCCTTTCTGTTGTAGAAATCCCTAACTCCTCTGTTTGAAGATCAAAGCAGCCAGGCGGAAAGGAGATGAGACACTAAGGAACCAGAGAAGATTGAAGGCGTATATTGCTAGCATATCAAATAAAGACAACTAAAAGGGCAACTTGTATAAATGAATTGAATAATTTAGTCAACATAATCCTGTAGCCATCCGGATTTATTTTTGCTCTCTTCTTTGAACTCCCCATCAACTTCAGCTGGTTTCATATCATTGCTTCCCTTCTTGAGAGCACTATTGTCCCCAAGATCGAAATCAGGATAAAATTCTTTGAATTCTTCTTAATTGACGCATGAGTCATCTTCATGCCGGAGATCCTCCCATTGCACCAATACTTGTTTGGTTTATCATTCCTTTTTGATGATAGGAGGATGATATAGAGTTTATGATGGACAAATTAATGGTTGGCCTTGATTAAATTGAGTCGGCATATTCTAGAAAACTCTTGAGGCAAGAAACATAGAATACTGGATGAATTTTAATTTCNAGGAATATATGAAGTTATAGAGCTAGTACGTAGAAGAAGGATTCCACCGAAACATTAAAAAAGGGGTTCATCTAAAGTACCATAAGATTGGGACTAATATTAAGGGTGCATCTCTTAGCCAGAAATACAAAAATTTTTATTTTTTGTTAGAATATAAATGTGTTAATATTCAATGGAAGATACTATCCTCTAGCAATAACGAGGAGGAAGAGCATATAGAGGTCAATTAGTGCTTGATCTCCGAAGAAGCCCCTTGTCACATTCGCGAACTGCTTCCGTTCCTTCGGTTCACAAAACGAAACTCCCATCTCTCGTGAAATAGAGACTCGCCTCCTTGAAAAGCGAAACTGTATAACTCTCCGCTTTAAGGAGTTCTTGCTCACGGTTAAGGGCAGGAAGGAAGGAGATTCTCTGCTTTGATTCTTTTTTAGGTTTACAGGAAGAAGAAGGCAAATGTTTTGCAAGGTACTCTTTCTTAGTTGCTTTTGCGTGCTTGGCAGAAGGAAGAAGAAGATAGTTGAAGAAGAATGTGCTCTTCTTGATTTCTTCTTGTTGGCTTGCACCAGAAGAGAAATAGATTTTTTCTCTTGTACGTATTTCTTCTTCTTCGACATTCTTGCTCTTGGGTGAATCTCAGTGTAAAGAGAGAGAGAAAGAGCAAGTGAGAGATCTTGTAATTGTCGACGTGATCAAACTGGTGTACATTCCTAAATTAGTAAAATCCTCTATAACTCCGTGGATATAAGAAATTTGCCGAACCTCGTTAAATCTCTGTGTTCTTCTGGATTTGTGTCGATTTTTGTTTTTCTTCGCCCTAAATTTCTCAACAAGTAGCATATTTGTATATGTGTTATTTTATGTGTCATCATATATGTTGTCAATAATGTGTTGAGCTTGAACATTTGTCCGTTGTATGTCTTTTCTTTCAATTAAAGTTTGAGCTTTGACATGATGTTGGCGAGGTAAATAACCTCAATTTTATTCTTTCTTTATGTTGATTTCTTATAATTTGTCCCCTATAGAAGAAAAAAATAATATAAGTCCTCTTTGAAATCAAATATATTATAATTGAGATAATGTCCTCGTAGTGGAAGTATACTGACATCAAACCTTTATGAAGCTTATGCCTTATAAGATCATTTGACTGTACATGTATCTTCTGAGAATTTTTATTAGCAAATGTTATGGCAGGGTCTACAAGTTGAGGTCACCTATGATGCTTGCCCAACCTCTCGCACATCTGATGCCTCCACTTCCACTTCACAGGAGGAGGATGTGCGTTGTAAGGTTGCTGCTGAGGTTACTGCCCAGGTAGCCACCCTGAAATCGGGATGAGGACAGAGATCAAAGCGATGCTGCATTCGGAACTGTAGAAAGGGAATGAGCTAATGCAAGAAGAAGGTGGAGATGATGATGATGAGAGGACACAAAATGCTGAGGAGGATGAGTGAAATGTTATTTTTTTGGTTGGTTGTATATCTAAAAATTTGTTATTAGTGAACATTAGTTTTATTGTATGGTTATATATTTCATTTGCTTTAACTCAATTATTATTATTTATTTATGTACATGATATATGTGTTAATTAGCCCTATTACTGTGTTGTACAATATTTTGATTGATGTGATACGATTGCGGTTGTATAGATTGTAACATTGGAAGTGGGCTTCATATTTTTTTTCTGAGGATGCAGGTTTTTGATAGCTTTTCGATGGTTTTACGATGTTTATTGAACCAACAATAGTTTTCCAACATCTATTGAACAAGCAACGTCTGGGCAAAAGTGTTGCACTTTTCTATGGACAAAGGCGTCGGTAACTTCCCACGGTTAACCGACAGTTTGACAACAGTTTACTGATAGAAATGCGACACTTTTCCAACAGAACAACAAAACTTTTCTTATATACGTGTTCATCAGTTAGATAACTTATAGTCAAACTACGGTTAAACATGGATTGTTTTTAAATCTATAGCGACTGTTATGATTTCTCAGTTAACCATCGATTAATGTAAACTTCCATTAAATCCGTCAATAATTAAATTACCGACAAGTGTTTTTGCTGCATCAACTTTGTCATTGTTGAACCATCAATAAATATATTACCTATGATTTACCCGTTATTACTAATGATATTTGACCGTCGGTAATGAACTAAATTCCTGCATTGATTCTCCTCTTCATTTATGGAAATCGAGTTTATGCTTCCACTTATATCGTAAATGCATTATCATCCGATTATATCTCCTATAGATCAAAGATTGTCCCCAAAAGACAAAATTTCTCTTTATCTTTTTTTTTTTTAAATTATAGCCATTTTATTTCATTAAATTATTTATATTATGATTTGATCAATAGTTTTTGCAATAAAGTTGTGATTTACATTACTATTCCTTATGGACACATTTAAAAATCTACTACATTATCAACAATTGAAAAAAGTGTACTTTTACTTTTCTAACATTTTCTAATATTTTTGCCAAGGATAAAATCTTTAGCATCCCCAATTATTGCATCCTATGTGACTAATTGCGACCTTCTTGGCTCACAACTTATGCATCTCCATAATACGGCTCTGTGGCCAATTGACGCTTCTAAAGTGACCATTTATGGACTACATGACAAACTACTACCATGACTTTATACTTTGACCTCTATGACAAGCTAACGCTACAATAACAATCACTACAAGAATTTGGCTTATTACCAACGGTTGGTAATAACATAAAAATGGTATGAACAAAATTTATCAACAGTTTAGCGATGGCTAAATTTGACGTAGTAAAAACTATTGTCAGTAATAAAACTATGGATGGATTTAGCAGTGATTTACATTAACTGACGGAAATCTGACGTACCATAACCATCAATAGAGATAAAAAAACATGTCAAGTTTAACTGGCTTGACCATCGGTTACATAATTGACACATATATCCGTAGGAAAAGGGTTGCACTTCCATTGGAAAAGTGTCACTGTTCTGTCAGTAAAATATCGTGCAACTGCTGGTTTGCTGTAGGAATTTACTAAGAGTTTTGTTCGTAGCAAAAGTACAGTGATTTTTCTAGATGTCATTTGTTCAGTAGACCATTGGAAAACCATCAACATATAATTAAGGGGTTGTAAAATCATCAATGAGCCGTTAAAAACCCGTACCATAAGAAAAAAAAAAGATTTTAAGACCTAATTGAACACAAACACTACAATTTACACACCTACAATCGTAACAATGCAATCAAACACCATAACTAAACTAATTAACACATAAATCTTATACAAAAGTAAAAGAACAATAATTTTATTAAAATAAATGAAATATAGAACTGTATAATAAAAATAATGTTTGCTAACAATAAAGTGTTTAACAAACAAACAAATAACAAAACCCCCTACTCATCATCCTCCTCTATCCTCTCCTCAATATCATCATCCTCACCCTCATTCTGCACCGGCTCCTTCTCTTTCTACAGTTCAGAACACAACACTGCTTCAATCTCTACCATCATCTCCAATCTCACGGAGGCTATCTGGACATCAACCTAGCGATGCATCTTCTCATCCAATATAGTGGAAGTAGATGCACCAGATGTGCTAGAGCTCGGGCAGGCATCAGAGGCCAGAGTTTGGGACCTTAACCCGTAGACCCTCCCCATCTTCTTTTCGCTAACAGCCTCCCTACAGAGGTTTTACTAAGAAGGATCCTGAGATGTGCATGAATCACTGATTGACTGCTGAGATCGACTTTCCTCAAGCCTCTAGAAGACCTCCTATAAAACATATGATTAATGAAAGTAAGTGACAATAATTTTCGATAGTTATTTAAATTTTATACTCATTAATCTTGTGAATTACTTGGATCGCCAGAGTTCTACCGTCCATGTAGGACGATATAAATTGATCAAAGCATCAAATAAATTGAACAATTGTATATTTAACTTTAGTTTTGAAAAGATAGGAATGCATCGTTATTTTTTTAAAAGAATTGTAAGCTATAAATCATAAATTATAGTGTATAGTTGGGACTTTAATTTTAGGGATACAAGTAGTTTTTTTAGTTAATAAGCATGCTTATTTATGAATTTAATCATAAGAAGTCATTTTTAACTATCGGAACTTCAGGCATAAAAAGTATGTAAATTTTATATATTTTTTAATAAATATAGAAAAATATAAATTCCTCCCACAAATGTTGAGATGGCCGAGTTGGTCTAAGGCGCCAGATTAAGGTTCTGGTCCGAAAGGGCGTGGGTTCAAATCCCACTCTCAACATAATCTCTACTTCTAATTTTAGTTTAAGTTTTAAATGCTCTGGCGACGGACTGTACCATGATCTTTTGTGTATTTTTAATTTTTTTTTTCACCAGCGAGAATTGGAGGTTGCAAAATCTTTTTTTTTTGTTCGCCAACAAGAACTGAAACTTGATTGATTAGGTTTTCGGACGTATCTGCTCGACAAAGGAGCCAAACTGCTCGCTCAAAGGAGGGATGGAGAATTGCTCGTATTCGAATCACGCAACTTCGATTTATCGTTCGCCATTTTACAACAAATGATGGCCGCCATTACTGCCGTTCTGCCGCTTCCAGAGAGCTACTCCAGCGGCTCACCTGGAAAGTCATTTCTTCAAACTGGGAGCGATAATTTGCGTTTTGGCCTCTCGAGACCTACCTGGATCGTTAAAACCGAGGTAACCTACTCGCTCCTATTCTTCTGCCCTCGTACCCGAGAAACTGCTCCATCTGTTTGTTAGCTTCATTGCTTTCAGGGAAGGGAATGAATTTGTAGATTTAAGTCACTCGTATCACTTTGGATGTTCTAAATTTTCGATCTTGCTCCTTTTTATATGGTTTATCGTGGCTTTTAAGGGGTAGATATGATTTGTTTCCTAATGAGCATTTTAGAATATTTGATGCAAATTCTATTAACTGATGTGTGCTGGTGATATAAATTAGATGTTAGTGAACAAGGGGATATTTGGTAGTCAGATTTGAGCTGGCATTTAGGGCACTATTTAACATAAATCCAGCCAAACAAAAAAAATCAGAGAAATTTAATCCACACTTGGCTAAATCCATTTCTCCTTTCCTTTTGCTAATTTTTTAACATAAATTCTGATTTATTGAATCCGTTTATTATCTGAATTTAACAGATTTAGCTTAGGAAGAAAATCATAAGAGTGGATTTATTCCAAACAAGAAAAACGAAAAAACACTATTATTTATTTACAACACTGGGATTGATAAATATGGATTTATTGGATTTACTAATTCCAATTAAACCTAAATCTTAGAGGCAACCAAACACCAAGTATATTTGTTAATTCTAGCTATATGGTGACGTGTGGGGCTGGGGGTGAGAGAGAGAGAGAGAGAGAGAGAGAGAGAGAGAGAGAGAGAGAGAGAGAGAGAGAGAG
>JXCR01097556.1:16225-29818 GCA_002079205.1 Phalaenopsis hybrid cultivar | reverse complement strand
GAGAGAGAGAGAGAGAGAGAGAGAGAGAGAGAGAGAGAGTAGGTGAGTAGGGATATTGTGCACTTCGAGCAGCTTGAGACTTCTAAACAGAGCCGTATGTCACCTCCCAAAAGAGCTCTTAGTGGTGGTGGGCAACCCATGACTTAAATATTTATTTTCGGCCATACACCTAGCTGATGTGATACTTTTTGTTCGTGACATTCTCCTCCACCCAATCATGTGACGCCCTCATCACAGATCGACTCTACCGAGGGTTCCACTGGACAATGGAGAGTCGACACATCTGACAGGCAATAATCCGCTCTGATACCACTTGTCACCTCCCAAAAGAGCTCTTAGGGGTGGTGGACAACCCAATACTTAAATACTGTTTTTGGGTCCTACACCTAGCCGATGTGAGACTTTTTGTCCGTGACACGTAGCTCAAAAGTCCTTGAAGAGATAGGAAATGACAAATTGAAAGAACAAGAAAAATCTTTTTCATTTTAGCCGCTCTATCAACCATAAATTTTATTTATAGTTAAGAAAAGAAAAGATTACAAGAAATTAGTAGTGTCTAAAAAAATTTGTTAGAGCACTAAATCAACCATCTTAAATCGACATTACAACATAAAGTTAATTCGAACTAGTAAAAGAATCTTTGATAGAGATAAGGAGAGGAAGACGAAAGCAAAAAGAGAAAAAATAGATGAAGCTTGAAGAAAGATATGTTTCCAACACTCAAACTTTATTACTTTTTTTTAAATTGTGAATTACATCAATATACATGTTATATTTATATACATAAATTGTGGCAAACTTGTAAATAGACTTAATGTTACAATGGTCATTTGACTATAAGTCAGGTTACCATATGTGATATGAGATTGCTCGTTCTGTTTGTAGAAATCCTAAGCTTCTCTGTTCGAAGACTAGAGTGGTGAGGCGGAAAGGAGAAGAGACACTAGTGACCTAGAGAAGATTGAAGGTGCGTATTAGCCTCCCTTAAGATGATGATCTAAAGGAGAGATCGTCAGCTTGCTGGTAAGTTGGCGATGACGGTGAGTAGGGATATTGTGCACTTCGAGTAGCTCTGGGCTCCTAAACAGAGTTGCATATCACGCTTCGCCATCTTCAAGAATAATTATCAATGTAAACATGAGAATGAAATATTCTATAGAATCCCATAATGTA
Source organism: Phalaenopsis hybrid cultivar (assembly GCA_002079205.1). Lineage (NCBI taxonomy): Eukaryota > Viridiplantae > Streptophyta > Magnoliopsida > Asparagales > Orchidaceae > Phalaenopsis > Phalaenopsis hybrid cultivar. The sequence continues at coordinate 28,645 of JXCR01097556.1, read as the reverse complement.
GAGAGCAATCCAAGGGACTTTAGAATATTCCACGACATTCTAGGAAAAACTAGAAAGAAAGAGAATATTCCAATGAATTCTAGAAGGTTCTACATGATTCTAGGAATATGCTGAAGGAAACAAATTTCAAAAGAATTCTGGAATATTCTAGAAAGTTATAGAATCATGTATAGTAAAAAATAATGTAGAACTATTTATAAATTAGTATATTCTAATGTAATCTAGAATGTTTCCTTTGTCTTGGAGGACTATAAATAGAAGTTCCTCCCCTCATTTGTAAACATTCATTGAAGGATCTAAGAAAATCTTCCAAGCTTCCAAGTGTTCAAGCATTGTAATCTTTTTTTCTTAATGAAGTGTTCATTTCTTCAATACTATCTACTCTTCTTCTTAGAGTGTTGTGTGCTTGTGAGTCAAAGCGTTGTGAGAGTGTTAGTCTGATTTTGTGTCAAGAAAGAGAGCTAAAGGCGCATGGGTGACTAGAAATAAGTTAGTCTATGACAAATTAATATCAGAGCCTCAGTTTGAATGTATGAAAAAAAATATCAAGAGCACATAATAGAGAACGAAGCCACTAATGTGGAATGAGCTCAACAAAGGCGAGGTTGTCAGGAACAACGAAATCCAGCTGCATCCAAACGACATGGGAGGTCTAAGGATATCATGCACGACTTTGATTCGCACCTTGCTCGGGTGGAGGAGACAATGAATGGTGTGGACGCTCAGATAGAGGATATTTACCAAACGGTTGATGGACTCGAGGATGACATCACAATCTATATAATGATCGGAGATATGATGCTCCAACTGGTGGAATCCTTAAGGGATCAAATGGTTAAAATGCAGGAGGATTTGATGCGAAGCTCCATGAGGTACGAAGAACCCATGAAAACGAGATGAGCACCATACGTGCTAGCTTGGAGGAAATGCGTGGAGGCATCTCACTGTGCAAGAGGACACTTGCAACACCCACCAACCCTCACACCTTCGAAGCTAAGAGGATTGAAGTTCCAAAACCAAAGAGTTTTAGAGGAGCTAAGGAAGAGCGTTAAAGCCGCACGGGTGACTACAGATAAGTTAGTCTGTGACATGCAACTCAAAAGTCCTAGAAGTGATAGGGAATGACAAACTAAAAGAATAGGGAAAATCTTTTTCTTTTTGCTACCCTGTCAGTTCGAAATGTTATTTATAACTGCTAAAAGAAATATTACAAGAAATTATTGTTGTCTAAAAAAATTGTTAGACCACTAAATCAGCCCTCTCAAATCGTCATTAACAACACAAAGTTATGTCTCAAACTTGCTAAAGTATCTTTGATAGAGAAAATAAGGAGATGAAAAAGGAAAAAAAGAAGATAAAGAATAGAAGAAGCTCGAAGAAAGATATGTTTCCAACACTCAAACATTATTACTTTTTTTAACGGTGATATACATTAATATACATGTTATATTTATATGCATGAGTTTTGGCAAATTTGTCAATAAACTAAAGGTTACGATGGTCATTTGACTATAAGTTCACGGTACTATATGTGATATGAGATTGCCATTTTTGTTTGTAGAAATCCCAATCTTCTCTGTTCGAATACCAGAACGGCGAGGCAGAAACGAGACGAGACACTAGCGAACCAGAGAAGATTGAAGGTGCATATTACCCTCCCTCAAGATGATGATCTAGAGGAGAGATCAGCAGTTTGCTGGTAAGTTCGTGATGACGGTTGATCAGAAGCGCTTTTGGAAGTGTGTCCACAACTTTATCTTCAAAAATAAGATGTTTTAAATCAATATGCTTGAGTCAAAGATGATCTCAGATGATGCGGTAGTTCACTTCAGTGTGTTTAGTTCGGGCATGGAAAACTAGGTTGTGAGCCAAGATGATTGCAGAGGTGCTATCGCTATATAAAATGGTTGGGGGAGACGATTTGTTGGTAAGCTCTTGTAGTAATCTTCAAGTCCAGAGTATTTCCGTGATAGTTGTAGCCAAAGCCCTTTATTTGGCTTCAGCAGATGAGCGGACCACTATTGACTGTTTTTCTTGCAGATTAGGATATAAGATTTGAACCTATATAGATAGAAAATCTGGAAATAGATTTTCTGTCTGTGGTTTCGCTAGCCCAGTTAGCATCTGCATAAACATTTAGAGACATAGGCACGAAAATAATTGGAAACCTGTAATGTGAAGTCCTTTTTAAGTAGCATAAACGTTTTTTTTTAACTTTTGATAGTGTAAAAGTGTTGGTTGATGCTTATGCTGACTTAAATAATTGATAGTAAATGATATGTTTGGGCGAGTAACAATAAGACATTGGGGAGATTCAATAGCGTGCCTATACTGTTTCGGATCAGACATGAGGGTGGAGGGTGTAGACCGTTTATGTTGATCGTGGGAAGAGGAGTAAGAACCTCTTTTTCTTGTACATGCCAGTTCTATTTAAAAATTCAGTTATATAATTTGTTTAATTTAAAAAATAACCTTGAAGTGTTTTGTGTATGTGTTGTCCAAGAAAGTTGATATTGGGCCATGTTGTTTGAGATTAAATTTGTTGCTTAGAGTGCTTATGAGAATATTGATAGCAGTAGGAGAATTTCCTGTACTTAAGATGTAAACAAGCAGGAAATATAGATGTGTTGATGATTATAAATTAAGAGGGATTGATTGGCTGCGCTTAAAGTAAAATTTTATGTATAAAAAAATTGAGAAAAAAGTGCAATATCACTGATGTGTTGCCTACTTTTGCACGCAAATAGCTTTTTAAAAGTTACACACATGTTGATGATAGTTATTGTTGATGAAACCAGGAGGTTGAGTCATGAAAACAGTTTCATCGAGTTTTACCATGCTGGAAAGAATTAGAAACACCGAGTTGCAAAATTTCCCAGCGTTGTAATGTTGCTAAACCAATAAGAATTCTTAACTTGAGAAATTCTGCTGCTGGACTAAAAGTTTCGGTGTAGTCTATACCTTGCTGTTGCTTGAATCCTTGCGCAACTAACCTGGCTTTGTGAGGCGCAATTGTGCTATTTGCATTATGTTTAATTCTGAACGACCACTTGTATCCTAAAATATTTGTTCGTGGAAGGAGGTATGAGGATCTAAGTGCTTTGCTGTTGGAGGGCCATAAACTCCTCCGACATTGCTTGGCTCCATTCAACATATTGAGCAGTTTGTTTATATATGGTTGCTGTAAATTCATGAACTGTGGTGTGCTGAAGATCTAATATTTGCTTTGGTTTAAGATTACCTATTTGAGCTCTTGTTATCATATGATGATTTTTTGGGGCAGGTGGAGAAGATGAAGAGGGGCTAATGGTGTTGGGAGGTAGAGATATTAGAGGAGAATCAGAGGAGATAGGAGAAGAGTTGTGTGGTGAGCATGTGTTAACATTGTTGTTGTTTATTATTGGAGAGGTTGGCTGTGAGATGTGGGGGATTTATGCTTTATGGAGTTGTAGATATAGTGGAGATGGGGAGAAGTAAGGAGGGACATGTATGTGGATATGCTGTAGAAGAGGAATGAGGGGTGGTAGTGGGAATAGGAGAAGTTTGTAAGGAAAGTTGTTTTCAATGAAGATAACATGGCGAGATATGATGTACTTCTTTTCTTAAATTTAAAGTATCTATAGCTTTTGTGGTGGGGACAATATCACAGAAAAATNTTGTGTGGTGAGCATGTGTTAACAGTGTTGTTGTTTATTATTGGAGAGGTTGGCTGTGAGATGTGGGGGATTCATGCTTTATGGAGTTTGTAGATATAGTGGAGATGGGGAGAAGTAAGGAGGGACATGTATGTGGATATTCTGTAGAAGAGGAATGAGGGGAGGTAGTGGGAATAGGAGAAGTTTGTAAGGAAACTTGTTTTCAATGAAGATAACATGGCGAGATATGATGTACTTCTTTTCTTAAATTTAAAGTATTTATAGTTTTTGTGGTGGGGACAATATCGCAGAAAAACGCATTTGTGGGCCTTTGGTGAAAACTTATGAGCGACTTGTTGAGGCTGCCAGGGAATGCAGAGGCACCCAAAGGTTTTAAGTGATTGATATTCAGGAAGAGTTTGATAAAGTAATTGAAAGGGGAGCTGCATTGAGTAGTGACAGATGCAAGGCGATTTATTAAATAGTTAGTTTGAATTGCATCCATCCATAATCTAATGGGAAGTTTAGAAGCATTAAGAAGTGTACGTGCGGTTTCAAGTAAGTGTCGATTTTTACGTTCAGCCAAACCGTTTTGTTCTGGGNCCAGGGAATGCAGAGGCACCCAAAGGTTTTAAGTGATTGATATTCAGGAAGAGTTTGATAAAGTAATTGAAAAGGAGAGCTGCATTGAGTAGTGACAGATGCAAGACGATTTATTAAATAGTTAGTTGTTTGAATTGCATCCATCCATAATCTAATGGGAAGTTTGGAAGCATTAAGAAGTGTACGTGCGGTTTCAAGTAAGTGTCGGTTTTTACGTTCAGCCAAACCGTTTTGTTCTGGTGTGTAAGGACAACTTTATTGATGCTTAATACTATGTGTAGATATGTAACTATTAAAGTAATGAGAGGTGTATTCTCCACCTTCGTCGGTGTGTAAGAATTTTACATTTTTGTTAAAATGATTTTTTATAATATTATGTAAGTTGATAAAAAAGTACCGCGTAGAAAATCACATATTATGTAAGTATCATATTATGTAGTTGGTTGGTTGAAGTGGAGGAATGCTTCGGGTCTTTTGTGTGTAGTACCGCTTAGACTGAAAGGAAAATTTTATAAGACGGTGGTGAGACTAATGCTCTATGATGTACCGCTAAGACTGAAAGGAAAATTTTATAAGACTGTGGTGAGACCTGCAATGCTCTATGGCACTGAATGTTGGCCTTTAAAAGAGAAGCATAATAATAAGTTAAGTGTTGCCGAGATAAGAATGATTAGGTGGATGAGTGGCTTTATACTTAGAGACAAGTTAAGTGTTGCTCAGATGAGAATGATTAGGTGGATGAGTGGCTTTACACTTAGAGACAAAAAAAATGAATATATTCGTGATAGGGTTGGTCCTGTGACGGACAAAATTAGAGAAAGTCTTCTTAGATGGTTTGGTCACATTAATGAATATATTCGTGATAGGGTTGGTGTAGCTCCTGTGACAGACAAAATTAGAGAAAGTCGTGAATATATTCGTGATAGGGTTGGTGTAGCTCCTGTGACGGACAAAATTAGAGAAAGTCGTCTCAGAAAGTGTTGCCGAGATGAGAATGATTAGGTGGATGAGTGGCTTTACACATAGAGACAGAATGCGAAATGAATATATTTGTGATAGGGTTGGTGTAGCTCCTGTGACGGACAAAATTAGAGAAAGTCGTCTTAGATGGTTTAGTCTAGGGTTGGTGTAGCTCCTGTGACAGACAAAATTAGAGAAAGTCGTCTTAGATGGTTTGGTCTTAGGGTTGGGTAGCTCCTGTGACAGACAAAATTAGAGAAAGTCGTCTTAGATGGTTTGGTCACATTAAACGTCGACCATTTTATGACGGACAAAATTAGAGAAAGTCATCTTAGATGGTTTGGTCACATTAAACGTCGACCATCTTGACGTTTACACTTAGAGACAAAATGCGAAATGAATATATTCGTGATAGGGTTGGCGTAGCTCCTGTTACGGATCAAAATTAGAGAAAGTCGTCTTAGATGGTTTGGTCACATTAAACGTCAACCATCTGATGATTCGATTAGGAGAGTAGATGTTTTAGATNATTTTAAGCTTGATAGTCAACACCAAATCTCTATGTACCATCATTTTCCCAAACTAGTAGAACTATTGAAGAGAAAGAGCTGATACTTTCTCTGATTATTTCAGCTTCCAATAATTCTTTTACTATCTTTTCAATTCCAAATTCCTGAGAGTGAGGATAACGGTAACGGTAAAGCTTAATATGAACTGGAGTTGTGTTTGGTTTTAAAAGAATACAGTGATATACTCGAATGCAAGGGGGCAAATCGCTTGGCTCTTGGGATAAAGAATGATAAGTTGGCGAAAGTTTTTGGATGGCTACATGTTAATTAGATATATCCTGATGAATATGAGCATCTGGATGAGGAATCAATTGGTAGAACAAAGAAATTATATCAACTGCTAATAATCTATGAAATTGATGCAAATTAATAGAGTATATTGTTGCATGTGGATCACCACTTAGTGTAATTTGTTGTGTCTGCGAATGAAATTCTATAGTTAAGTGTTTCTAATCTATGCTACATGAACCAATTAATTCCAACCATTGTACTCTGAGAATCATATCTGATTTTTGTAATTGAATAATATGACAATCGATATTGAATTAATAATTCTGAATAAAACTAGAATCATTTGAACTAAGCTAGAGCATTTTAAAGTTTCACCGCCAGACAATGAATCTTGAACAACCATGCAAAACCTCAAGTCATATGTAGAATATCCTCTTTTTATATCTCTTAATTTATTATAAAAAAAGGAAAGTTAATGCATATGTCATGACCCGGACCGGGGCCTGAAATTAACCAAGACGGGAAATAGACGGTTGGATGGTGTAATTAAATTTTCTATTTTTCTATTTCTATTGCTAAAACTTTGATGCTCACAAACTAAATGAAAGAGCCACTACAAAATTCAATTAAATTAACCAAATAAAAAGTTACCTTTCAGGTTACCGACCTACCTTCTATAAACATTTGATTCTCTTCTATTCATCTTATTAAGTTTAAAACTTGGAAAAAACGTTAAAACAATATAATGAGTTATGTAACATAATGAGTTATGTAATGATAATTTACGAGCAATCACACTTCTAAACTACATTAACCCAATGGAAAGAAAATAATATGTATGCTAGCNTTAAACATCGACCATCTGATGATTCGATTAGGAGAGTAGATGTTTTAGATTCGACTTGTGTTAAGAAAGACAAATGTAGACCTATGAAGACTTGGGCTTATTGTATTAAAAATGATCTTAATTTACTAGAACTAAATGAAAATATGACACTAAATAGGACGCAATGGAGAAAAAAGATTCATGTTGCCGACTCCACGTAGTGGGATTAAGGCTTTGTTGTTGTTGTTATTATATTATGTAAGTTGATAAAGTGATTAGAAGTGTCAGATTCATGGTTGAGTGGAATGCACCAACAAAATCGAGAGTATGAGTCTATAAAGGTAACATAACAACGATATCCTTGTAGGGAATTATGGGGAAAAGGACAACAAATATCAGAGTGCAACAATTATAACAAATTTATATTTAGTAGAACTCACATAGAAAGGTAATTTGTGACCTTTATTTTGTTTACGGTCAATACATGAATGAGTTGGGAGAGAAATTTTAAGTTGTGGTAAGGCTTCAGAAAGCTTGGAGAGTATTTTATTGTATGGGTGGCCTAGCATTTGATGCCAAACCTCGATCAGCAGTTCCAAAGTGAAGTATTTGTTTGGTTGTCAAGTCTTGAATGTAAAATTTATTAGCACAAAAAATCACTTGACAATTGTTGTCCTGAGTGAGTTTATGAACAAAAATTAGATTGTGAGAAAGTTGAGGAACGCAAAATAAAGGAGAAAGTGTAAGCTTACTGTTGAGGGTTGGAAGTATACCTTCTCCAACATAAGTAATTTCAGTACTTTGGCCATTACCCACAGTTACCTGATCTGTACCATTATACTGAGAGGGATGTTGGATATTATCGAGATGTGGAGTAAGGTGGGTGGTTGCTCCTGTATATAGGACCCAACTTTGCGGCTGTGGTTGCAGGTGACTAGTAAGGGCAGTTGCCGTGCGTGTGAGGTTGGTTCTGTGCCAACAGTTGTTAGTTGGATGACCTCTGTTTTTACAAATCTGCATTGAATTGCCTGTTTTGGTTTGGTTTGATTGTTGCTTGGTTGTTTTCCTGGTTGGAGTAGTGCTTGTTGAAGTTTCGGTTGTGCTGAAGTCCACTTTTGTTTTTGATGAAAGTAATGTTGTGTGTTGAATGTGTTTGGTGGATTCATTAGCTAAATTGCATTCTTCACTTTGCAAAAGAGCCAAAAAGTCTTCAAGGCTTAGATGATACAGTTTTGTACGTATGGTGGTTTTAAATCCTTGATAAGCTGGAGGGAGTCCATTTTAATGTATAAAGAATGTTGTCCTCATTATGTACTTTAGATCTAGTTGCGGCTTGTCTTGTTGTGTGGTTTAGTTTTGTCATTTGTACGTTTCCATTTGTCTTTTACTTTGGATGAAGTTGAAAATCAAGATACTGATTCATTGTGTTGGCCCCCCATGGTTGTATTGTGTACCTCGTTCTTGAGTTGGATGACATGAGATCTATTTGTTGCTTGGAATTGTTTTGCCAAGCTATTCCATATTGCGGCTGTGGTGGTGAGGTGCAGAATATAGGGAAGAATAGAAGGAAAAATGATGGAAAATATTGCTGCAGCGAGGTTGCTATCAATGAGATGACAAAGATTGTAATCTTGATTTTGAACTAGATTTTCTGATTCATCTTGGATGAATTTTGGAGGAGAGATTTTGCTATTTAAAAAAGATTTGAATTCATTAGCAGTAAACAATTTAGAAATTTGAATTTTCCATACCAGATAGTTTTCTTGAGTGAAAGGAGTTGTGGCAACATATTTGTTGTGTGATATCAGAAATTTTAGGGAGTTTGGTCTACTAGTCTTCTTTATCTTTTTGAAACAAGCACCGAGTTGTTGAGTGCGCATTGATGTTGCGGAACCAGTTTCCATGGGCGTTGAAGCTGGAAGCTTTGATACCATAAAGAATCTTTGACAGAGATAAGAAGGAGAGGAAGGAGGAAGAAGTGAGAGAAAAAATAGAAGCCTGAAAAAAGAAATGTTTCCAACAGTCAAACTTTTTTACTTTTTTTAATTGTGAATTACCGCAATATACAGTTTATATTTATATAAATAAGTTGGGGGAAACTTGTAAATAAACTAAAGGTTACAATGGTCATTTGGCTATAAGTTCATGGTACTATAAGTGATATGAGATTGCCCTTTCTGTTGTAGAAATCCCTGACTCCTCTGTTCGAAGATCAGAGCAGCCAGGCGGAAAGGAGATTAGACACTAATGAACCAGAGAAGATTGAAGCCGTATATTGCTAGCATATCAAATAAAGACAACTAAAAGGGCAACTTGTATAAATGAATTGAATAATTTAGTCAACATAATCCTGTAGCCATCCGGATTTATTTTTGCTCTCTTCTTTGAACTCCCCATCAACTTCAGCTGGTTTCATATCATTGCTTCCCTTCTTGAGAGTAATATTGTCCCCAAGGTCGAAATCGGGATAAAATTCTTTGAATTCTTCTAAATTGACGCATGAGTCATCTTCATGCCGGAGATCCTTCCATTGCACCAATACTTGTTTGGTTTATCGTTCCTTTTTGATGATAGCAGGATGATATAGAGTTTATGATGGACAAATTAATGGTTGGCCTTGATTAAATTGAGTCGGTATATTCTAGAAAACTCTTGAGGCAAGAAACATAGAATACTGGATGAATTTTAATTTTTGTGGTAGCTGAATTTTATAAGCTGCTGAATAATTTTTGCTATCACTAGATAAGGTCCATAATACCTGAACTTTAACATGTTGAATTGTTGAGCAGCTGCTGAAGTTTGATGCTATGGTGAAAGCTTAACAATAATCAAATCGTCTATATCGAAAACTAATTCTCTGCATTTTTTATCTGATTGTTGCTTCGTTCTGTTTTGAGTTCGCTGAAAAATTTATGCTTATTTGGCTCAAGATTTTATCCCAGTCCTGTAAAATGCTGTTGACAACATCAGCATTGGATATATGAGGGTCATAAGGGATGATTAAAGGAGGTGATATGTCATACGCTGCTTGAAATGGCGAGATGCCCAAAGATATATGAATTGCAGTGTTATAGGAATATTCAACCTATGGTAAGAACTTCACTAATTCAGTTGGAGAATCCATCACAAAATTTGTTCCAAGGTATGGTTTGCGACTTTGGTTTGGCCATCTGTTTTTGGGTGGTAAGAACTACAATGGCTTAACGTTGTCTCGCTAAGATAAAATAATTGCTTTCAGAAGTTACTCATAAAAATAGGATCACGATCTGAAATGAGTGAGTGTCCGGCAAGCTCTGGCATGTCCCCCTATTGGTGTGGACTGATTACTGTATTTCGTAATGGAGAAGCGGATGAGAACAAAAATCGATGCTTTTAATAAATGAGGTCATTTCATAGTGAATAATTTTTGTATTTGGATGGATCTGCAACAATAACAACAGAAAGTTGTTGTAATTCTGGGAAAAAAATTGTTTCTAAATGGATAGTTTTAATTAAATGAGCAATTTATTTTGTCAGAGCGAATATGCAAATTGATTGTGATGAAGAAATGACGGATGAAAAAATTAAGTAGAATCGTCAAGTAATTTTTTTGAAAGCCATAAATTCGTAATGTTCCTTGTGAGTATTGAAAGCTTTTTTGTATACATCCTCTTTTACCATGCGAATCTGATAATAGCACGATCTTAAATCCAATTTTTAAAATATGGATGTGCCATGCAACTCATCCATCAATTCATCTACAGTGGGCATGGAAAAATGATTCGGGATAGTAACTAGATTTTAAGCTTGATAGTCAACACCAAATCTCTATGTACCATCATTTTCCCAAACTAGTAGAACTATTGAAGACAAAGAGCTGATAATTTCTCTGATTATTTCAGCTTCCAATAATTCTTTTACTATCTTTTCAATTCCAAATTCCTGTGAGTGAGGATAACGGTAACGGTAAAGCTTAATATGAACTGGAGCCATGTTTGGTTTTAAAAGAATACAGTGATATACTCGAATGCAAGGGGGCAAATCGCTTGGCTCTTGGAATAAAGAATGATAAGTTGCGAAAGTTTTTGGATGGCTACATTTAAATTAGATATATCCTGATGAATATGAGCATATGGATGAGGAATCAATTGATAGAACAAAGAAATTATATCAACTGCTAATAATCTATGAAATTGATGCAAATTAATGAGGATATTGTTGCATGTGGATCACCACTTAGTGTAATTTGTTGTGTCTGGGAATGAAATTCTAAAGTGTTTCTAATCCATGTTACATGAACCAATTAATTCCAACCATTGTACTCCGAGAATCATATCTGATTTTTGTAATTGAATAATTTTACAATCGATATTGAATTAATAATTCTGAATAAAACTAGAATCATTTGAACTAAGCTAGAGCATTTTAAAGTTTCACCGCCAGACAATGAATCTTGAACAACCATGCAAAACCTCAAGTCATATGTAGAATATCCTCTTTTTATATCTCTTAATTTATCATAAAAAAAGGAAAGCTAATGCATATGTCACGACCCGGACCGGGGCTTGGAATTAACCAAGACGGAAAACAGACGGTCGGACGGTGTAATTAAATTTTCTATTTTTCTATTTCTATCGCTAAAAGTTTGATGCTCACAAACTAAATGAAAGAGCCACTGCAAAATTCAATTAAATTAACCAAAAAAAAAGTTACCTTTCAAGTTACCGCCCATACCTTCTATAAACATTAGATTCTCTTCTATTTATCTTATTGTTTAAAACTTGGAAAAAACGTTAACACAACATAATGTGTTATCTAATGATAATTTACGAGTAATCACACTTCTAAACTACATTAACCCAATGGAAAGAAAACAATATGTATGCTAGTCTTGCAACTTTATTTTTCGATCTTCATATGGTCCATTTTTGCTAACAATGTTCAATATTCAATTAATTTGGTTGTTGTGACTTTGATCAACTTGAATGAAATTAATTTTTTTATGGAAACAATACCATCATTCTCAAGGTTTTCTCTTGTTTCAGGGTAAGCTCATCCTTCAACAATCTATATAATCTGTTATGAAGTACTCTTTCAATGTCATAATTTGATCGTGTGTGAATGTGACCCTAATATTCCAAGCCTGATCTTGTTATTATAGTTGAAGTTGAACAACTCATTCTAGCAATATCCAATGAGAAGAGGAAGAAGAATATGAGAGGTGGTGGTAGAAAAGGACAATGGCTTTGTTTTAATCGCAAGGTAAGTTGCAATCATTGGAGGGGATGAATTCATAAGAGATTGCTTTAGATAGCCAACATTAGGAGCGGGAATGAAGGAGCAATATTGTGTTAAAAGGAGAAGAAATTGAAAATGGAGGGAAAAATAGATAGATATTTGCATTTTTTTATTTGCTTAATTGACATTTCTATTTATTGAAGGATTTATTTATGATGTTACACAAACACGAGGGACATTCATGGAGGATTTTCAAAAGAATGAAGAGCTTAAAGTGTGACCCAAACATAATAGACCTTTGTGATATTTATGTTAATTTTAATATTTTGATTTAACATAAGATATGAGTGAAGATATGGCTGAAGGAATAATAATTAAT
>JXCR01097544.1:4283-15033 GCA_002079205.1 Phalaenopsis hybrid cultivar | reverse complement strand
TATAATAATAATAATAATAATAATAATAATAATAATAATAATAATAATAATAATAATAATAATAATAATAATAATAATAATAATAAGTATTAAATGTATATTAAAAATATGAAATTTTAAGGTGAATCAATTCTTCCAAATTTAAACGTTACTTGTTCTCAAGTAGCATTACAACTTTGAAAATATGTTGATTTTTGTTAATGGGTTCCTTTAAGATGATCTAAAATTTTGTTGTAGAAATATTATAGTCTAACTTAAAAGGATTTTTAGTAAATTAGATGATATCTAAGGTATCCGAATATTTAATATTAAACTATAAAATAATAAATTTCTATTTAATTCAGAAATAATTGAATTTTTTTCAGAATTTGAATTCTTAGAAAAATATTAATTTCAGAATTTATGAACTCTATAAATATAATTTTACTAATACTTTCTGAAATTAAGTTTAAGATTGATCTTAAATTTTCTTTCATAGAAAGATTCAAGTGAAATCAATTTTTAATTTATTATAATCCTTAAGCTTTTCCTCCATTTTTCATAATTTATTTTTTTTCTTTTTCTTTTTTTATTTTTCTTTTAGGATCTTTTTAATCCCTATGTTTTTTTAGGTGAAGATTATTATATATAGATAGACGTTTAATGATTTTAAATTTCACTATCCGTTTTTTAAATGTAAAAACTTATTTTCCTTCATTAACTTAATATGTAGTCTTAGAAAAACAATTTTTAATAGAGTATAAATTCTTCAAAAAGTACTTTTCTAAAATCTTTAATTTTTCAAAAAATCAATTTTTCCTATTATAAATAGTAAAATAATTTTCCTTCTATTTTTATTTAACATTTTAACTTTAGTTTCATCTGTTTTAGTAAAGTCCTTACTAAGTTTTCTTATTACAATTCTATAATTAAAATTTTAGTATTTTTAAAATAACTCCACATAACAAAAAAAAAAAAAATTGTAGTTTCTTTTAGGACAAATAAAGTTTAACTTTGAAGTTTATTTTTCTTCCTCTCCCCAAACTTAAATTTTTAAATATTTTGCAATCAATTCTATAAAATGTAGCAGGAACAAAAATAAAAGTTGAATTTACCGGCAACTATAACATTTTATCAAATTCATATACATGCATAATCAGGATAAAATGACTTCAAAAGAAAGTAAACCTAGCCTAAAACATGTTTGCAATAATATTAAACTAAAAAAGAAGTATACTAACTTTGAAATTTATTTTTTTTCTTACCCCCAAACTTGATTTTAAACATGCATAACATTTAATACAAAAAATATAAGCAGCAGGAAGAAAAATAGTTCAAAATTTCTATCTACCACAAATGTCTATCAAAAACATCTATAAGTATTCATCAGGACAAAAATTTGTAATAGAAAGTAAATTTAAACTAAACATGCTATAATAAAATTGAACTAAAGAAAGGTCTAATAAGCATGATAAGTATCTATATAGGAATATATATTTAAGTGTTCTCCAAGTCCTATATATTGTTATAACATAAACATAAACACAAACATACATGATAAATGAGGTTAATTCTTCCTTTAACTCATCGAATCTTACTACATTACTTCCAGTTTACAACAGTCATTACACTGATATATTGGGCACTTTAAAATATTTTTATAAATTCTAATCCCTTAGATATGATTATCCAGAATATATTGGCTCTCAAGCACCAACCCCAGGCATCACCATACCCTTTAAGTATGCATCTCTAATAGTATAAAAGATAGTGTAAGATCATCCACTTGTTACTCTTCCAGGTTCATGCTCCTACCAAATGAAAAAAAAAACTCTGAGAAAGGAAGTAACAAAATTGAGATGGATTTGTCACTGTCCAAATTCAAGATGTCTACTGTAAAACTCAAATTCGGTTGAGACCTATGTCATAGTGGACTTGTTAATCCAACTACTACAAGAGAATATAAACAAGTCTAGTCATAATAAGTTAAGAATCACCTCCCTCATGACACACAAAAATCAAATCAAACTATTAACAATCCAAATATCCATCAACATCAATCAAACTGATCAATCCACAATGACACATAAAGATCAAATCATTTCACTAGCAATCCAAACATCCACCAAAATCAATCAAACTGATCAATCCACACTAGAACAAACAAAGAAAATCTCAAACAATCTAAATCAAATCACACTGATAACGATGGGTTGCCTCTCATAAAGCGCTTGGTTTAACGTCATCAGCCTGACAAATGATTCCTTCTAGATCAAAATTCCATTTAAGTATATCTTGATCAACAACCCAATCTTTTTTGAATCCCGAGATTCCTACAAAAACCTTAAATTTTTGTTTTTTTGTTAGTTTTTTTCCTTTTCAGATTGATTCATATCATTGTTCTCCATGTTTCTTTCTAGATCCACCGTTCTTTTAATGATTTTCCCAATTTGCATATTAATATCATCCCTAAAATTTATAGGAAATGAATCTTTATAAGATAATTCAAGATCTCCCAAATTTTGGATTGAATTCTCTTTAGATAATTCAGATTCTGAATCAAATTCTACCAGATTACTCTTCTGTTTCAAGTTATCTTCTAATTCTTCCCCTTGAGACTGAGAAAATGGTGAAGGTGGTGCTTCAATATTTATCTTGGTTGATGAAATAGGTTTTTCTAATTCCTTAAGAATTTCTTCCATTAGTCTTTCGATCATTTTTTCCTCTTTTTTCAACTCAACATTTATTTGAACCATGTCCTTCAATTCTCTTTAACCTCTTAATTTGGTAGCTATATCTTGCCCACCATTTTTCTCCTTAAGGTTTATCTTAGGGTCAGTAGGTAAAATCTCTAGAGGATAATTATTAATAGAATTAATAATATGCCCATGTTAGTTTTATATATTCCAAATTGCGGCCCCTTAACTCTCCATCTGACTCTTCAATTGAAGCACAAACTCTTCTAATAAGAACTCTTTCTCCTCATTCTGTGGGTTGTAGTTAAATCTTTGAGATAAATAAAGTTCATCATTAAAATCGCCCTGATTATTCCAATTACATATCCAATTAAATTGATTATCTACCCAAAATTGGTCTTCTTTTCCAAAATTATTATTCTAGTTAAAATTCAAACAATTTTCCCAACCTGGGTTGTAATAATCAGAACAAGAATTATGTATCTCATGGCTAGTTTCAATATATTGTCCAAATGAATTTTCCTCAATAATTGGGGCGTTTTGACTAGCATTATAATCCAAATCTGAATATTCATTATTTTGTCGATCCTCCATTTCTACCATAAATTCATGGAGTTTTTTCTGATTCATAATTCTTCTAAAAGTTTTCTCCAAATCTAAGTCATAAAATTCAAGGTCTGCAGCTGCTGAACTATGCATATAAATTTAAAGACTTAACTAATAAGACATACATCAAAAATATTTTTTGTATTTTAGATTTTTTTTAAAATAAACACACAATAATTAAACATACTATATAATAATACTATGATTTACAAATCTAAGTCTTACATGTTTAACTAAAATTCTACTAAAGTTCTTACCGTAGCTTCCCCATCAACGACTCAAAAAACTTGACCCGACCCACAATTACATAGATTTTTAATCTCCGAAAGATAGGAAAAAATTTGACCCAATTTAAATTTAAGTGGCTAGTGTGCAAAATAATATTTTATAAAATTTAAAATTAGATTTATATTTCACACGCTATGGGTTATACACAAGTATTTGTATCGTTTCATAAAGAAGCGAAGTAAGAAATCCCTTAAGCTAATTCTAGTCTACTACTATCATGCCTTAGTTTGGAGTGTTAATTAAAGTGGTTTTTCTAATAAGTATTTCTAAATAAAAATCTTAAATCTAAAGATAATTTATTTTGGATAAATTGGCTTGGAGAATTTTGAGATTTTAAAGACTAACCTTCTCGTGCAATGACCTAAAAATGTGTCAGAATGAAATGCTTAGAATTTAATGAAGTCATTGACAAATACAAGCATACCTATTATTTACCCCCTCTCGGTGCTAGCAAAGAACAATGGTTAACCTAGAGTTTTTCACCAGTTTGTGTAGCAGTGCTGAGTAGATTTTGCCTCTCACTTTTAAATTACCCATTGTACCATCTCTATAAAACTAACTAGGGACCCTTATGATCCAAACTCTAGACCAAATTGATAAAAGAATCTTGCCTGTCACTCTAGAAACATCAGTTCTACGCCCATCAAATCTTATCTCCCTATCTATTTCACTCCCTTTCAGGTGATCGCAACGGCCCTGTCTAATTTGAAATGTGGTACTCACTAGTTAATGAAATCATAGCCCTCCCGGGTCATTATGTTTCACAATGAATTTTAACATTATAAGTGATCCGTTTGTAAAGTAAATTAAGAGCCGGTGAGAATACCATCACATTAATTAAATAAGAGAATATCTAAGCAAATCTAAATTCTAAAACATGCATCTATTTCATTGCAAAATAAAAGTAAAATGAAGATAATGACATAAGCAGTAAAAAAATTGATAAATTCAAGTAATAAATTATGTGCCAACAAGGAACATATGTCTACTTACTCTCTTTCGAGTGTATATGTACGTTGGGTATTCTATTAGTTTTATGCAACTATCTCTCACCTAGAAGCTCCTAATATAAATAGATCATTAAAGTACATTTTCTTAACAATTGCATTGTTATCTAAACTATTTTATTAGCCAACTGATCAATGTGAGTGTACTCAAGTTGCAAGATCACTGCTCTCCCGATTCTTAGTTTCACATGCAACAAATTTTAACACAACTTATTGCCACTTAAGTTATTTGAAGCAAAGGAGATATTACATATCACATGAAAATAAAAATTATTCTATCATAAAATAAATTTTCCAACACATGTCACTTCTTCATATTAAAAGAAAAGAGTAAAGAAAAATACTTATGAAGCATAGATAAAACACAACAGAAAACTTCATTTAAATTAAAGAAAATCCACTAAAAAGTGTTTACAACAATTACAAGATAATGAAGAACACAATACTTAGTGTTTTCCCTCTGAAATAAAGATGAAAATCTCTCCAACAAAGTTTCATGCCGATCCATGCACCGCTCATACTTCTTTACTCATATCTCTCAAAATTCGTCACCAATCTCTCTAGAAAATGGAGAAATCTACATCTCCATAGATTCACGCCAAACTATCTCTAAAATCCTTATAAATTTCCTCCTGAAACACTCACTAATTCTTCCCATGAGAGGCACCAGCCCCCTATTTAAAGAGACACAAAAAACCCTCCTTTCTCCAAGAGACGCATCTCTTCATCTAAAAGACACACCATTTCACTCCAAGAGACACATCTTTCATCCAAGAACCTTTACAAGTGTATAGATTCATTTAACCACTCCATAGGGCGTGCAAGTCAACCAAAAGCTCTCAGAACATCTTAAAATGGCCCGGAATTGCCCAAAAGTCGTCCAAAACCTGTCTCGGGCGCTATGGCGCCAAAATAGGCACCATAATGTCTATTTATAGTCATGTTTGTAGCTATAGCGCTGCAATCCAACACTATAGTGCCACCATGCAAGCAACACACCTATTTTGCTCCGTTTTAGCTCTCTTTCACCCTGTTTTAGCTCTGGTTCGCTCCTACTGTAATACCTAAGAGATAAACATGAAAATAACCTTTCTTTAAAGTGTAATTTGATTAAAAAAAATATGTGATAAATATAGAAAAAATTAAGCATAGAAAGTCATATCAAAATACACCAGATTTGAATTTTCTTCCTTGCTCAATTTGACTCTAAATTGCACCGTTTTTACTCATTTTTGCTAAAAATCAATTTCTTGTATCTGAAAATAAAAACATGCAAAATACATTCCTTTAAAGTGTAATATCATTAAAAATATACATAAAATAAGCATTAAATGTATATTAAAAACATGTAATTTTAAAGTGGATCAGGTATGTGGCATCTTAAGTCTGATGGAAACTAGTTCGTCATCATGTTTTAACTAATCACTATGGGAAATGGTTGTGACTGTGATTCGACTCCCAATCGATGACTCAGTTAAATGAATCCTTAAAAAGTTTGACCAATGAGAGTGTGACATCCAAAGTTTCAGGTTTAGCTCTTAAAGTGATCGAGACACACACCAACAACATGATCCGCAGTAAGTCAAGAATGCCGCCTTAGATGCTAGTCATTTTGGAGGTGACAACCTAGGCAAACGGGATTAATGGAACATCTCGGTGGCAGATTGACTCATGAGATGAGCATACAATCAGTTAAAACACAACCCATCCAAAAAAGTGAAAGAAAAAAACTAGCCAATTTTTCTCATATATCAAAAAAGAGATACAAATATCTTCCTTCTATGTTAAAAAATAAAAAAAAAAAGAAAAGAAAACATTCTCATTTTGCAAGACCCTAACGGGTGGCCGACTCCCCTTCATTGTCCTAACCATCCTCTTCTTCAGAAATTTTTGTCGACTATCCTGAATTAGAGTAGAGACTTAAATAAATTGCAAGAGTAGATGAAGGTGTATCTAATAAACTCCAAATTATGACTTATTCGGTCCCGAAAGATCTTAGTGGATGATTTTAGAACAAAATATAACAAGTTCAACTTGTCCTTCAAAGTACCCAAGAGATTTCAAAGTGTTTGGGGAATGACCCCGAACGACTTTAAAGACCTCTTGAACCATTTGAGTTCATTTTGAACTTATGATATTGTTCTATTAATCATCTCAGAGCCAATCAAAATTACCTCATTAATCGGTGAATCTTGACAATTTAATCATCTTGAGAACTGGGCACTCAATTAATTAATTGATATTTCACTTAAAAGTTATGTGGGTGAATGCCCCTAAAGCAAGCTTAGATCATTAAAGATTTTGTACCCACTACTAAAGCTGGGTTTTTAGTGTTTAGAGGTGTTTATCATCAGTCATATTGCCCTCCTAAATCCCATCAAATGAATTTAAATGTCAAGCCTAGATCACAACCAATCCCTTAACAATCTCAGGGGGATAAGGTGACATTCATTAAGATTTTAAATTTAGGTGATGCATATCCCTATTGAAAGATCATATGATCCAAATTATGGGTTTAAAAATAAGTGAATTATCATCTTCCTAACTTAAGCCCATCACTTCATAATCATTTGATTTTTATTAACTTCCAAGCATGCAATTTAGAAAATTATAATTTTATTCTTATCATGTAAATGTGGTATATTGGTTTCTACCTTTTAACCCATTATGTTTCAATCATTCAAACATATTCATTAGGATCAAAATTACCCATTTCTCCCTTTGGTTAATCCTAAATTTTGATTAAGATACCAAAATCTAAAATTACCACTTTACTCTTAGGGCTCTCCACCTCATAACTCATTAAGCATAAATCAAATGACTTTTAAAAATTTTTAGAGTACCCTAGCCATAGGGTAATTAAAGTATCAGAGGGGAAAATGTGGTTTGCAAATTTTAGTTTAATTTAAATAATCATTTTAACTTGGAAAATAGGTTTTTCAAAATTAATTTATTTAATCAATCAAAATAAAGTTTTTTTGGTTTATGGAAAAAAATATTAGAGATTTCCTTAGGTCAGAGAAACACTTAACCAAAATTTCATGATTTATTTAAATTGAACATTTAGTTTAATTTTATAATTATTTATTGATTTAATGATTTAATTTGAATGGAAAATATGTTTTATTTACAAAAATTATTTTTTATATTTTTATTAAACCTCTCTGAGTCTAGAGAACTCGGAGAAACAAATTTTATATTTTTATGATTTTAATTTATTTATTATAATTATTTTAATGGAAAAATGAGGAAAATGCATTTTTAAGCCTTTAGAAATTTATTTTTAACTTAGAAAAATTAGAAAAAATATTTTAATGGGTCCTAAGTGATCAAGGAACCATTAGGAATATTTTGAAATTTTTATGTATTTTTGAGATTTTTAATTTATTTTTTTATTATTTTTAATTTAAAAACATAAGTAAAAAATCAAGTATTTTATCAAGAATAACTTTTATTTTTCCTATGTGCTCTTGATCACACGAAACTCAGAAAACCACTTTTCATAATTTTACTAAGTGTATTTAATTTAATATAATTATTTTTGTGTAAAAATACAATGTTTCTTACAAAATTAACTTTAGTGCTTAAACTTAATTAAATAATTTTCAAATTTTTACAGTGGATTAACATGATTTTTACACACAATGTAGAATTAATTTTGTTATTTTTTTGTTGATATTTAATTTACATAAATTAATACAAGATAAACACACTTAATTAAATACAAAAATGCACAAAATTATTCAAACCATTATGATATTTTTTCCTAAGCTTCTCTGAGCACAAGAAACTTAATAAAACTCATCCCATAATTTTCTAAGCGATATTTAAATTTATATAATTAATTTAAGCAAAAATAGTCATCTTAGCTTGAAAATTAGAGTTAGAAGCACAAAGATGTCTTCTGTCCTTGAAAAAATCAGGGAGCCTCTATCACGAAAAATAAACCCTAAAAATTTTAAGCTATGGTGAGCAATGCTTAGTCACAATGAATTGAAATATCTCAGAGAGTATTTAATTAATTAAAAATCAAAGAGTCAAAAAATAATTTTTGTTTTTGGTCAATATTATTCTCCTCTCTTCACTAAGCAAGAGGGTATTTTAATTTATTTTTTTGATTTTTTTATAAAAAAGATATGAATTTTTGAAGTTCTGGCATTTAAATAAAATCAAAAAATCCATATTTTTCTACTTATCCATGCGGCGTGACCTCATCCTCGTCCTCTCTGAGCTTTCCACGCAGCGCTTCCCTATTTGACGCTGCCAGCCGCATAGCCGCTACGCTTCCCACGGTTCGTGCACCATCCGCTCGTCTGGCTTCATCACGACCGTCCATTGCAAAATGCGTAAACAGACGACATCAGTTCATCATCCTCAATCTTCCTAACTTGAGAGTCGTTAAACTTCAAACCTTAAGATCTCTCTCGATACTCAACCAAATCACTTCAGTTTTGTTCATAAATATGTATGAAAAATCAATTTAAGCTCAGATTAGGGTGAGAGCTCAATACATTTATCTGAGAGGGGAGGCCTTAATCAGATGGTTGTAACAGTTTGAATGAGTCCAACGAACCTCCAGATGAAGTCCTAGGCTATGATGAATTGTCTAAGTATGATTTCAACCAAGGCCAATTTCAAGTGTTGGTATAGGGCTATGCTAGAGGCTTTTTGTGATGGGGCTTTTGTGGGGAATTAATTTCTCTCACTCAGAGGATGGTGTGTGCAAAATTAATTGAAGTTTGGTGGAGTGTGGAGCTGTGGAGAAATATGTCCTTGTTTTTCCTGAATTTTGAACTAAAAATTGAGCTCTCACAGGGGAATCCAGAGAAGGAAAGTGGTGAGCTTGAACTTATGAACACTTGGACAATGTCTGGAAGCAATTGGATAGAGTCTCCCCAAGGAAATTGATTCATTCATGTTTTGGCCATGGAGGAGGTAGTTTAAATAGAGGGGACATGGGTGGCTGTCAGGGCCAATTAGTGGGTGCAAAACAATGCTTAGGTGGAGGGTTAAAAAGTGTCAAAGCCAATTAGAGCTGACCAGCTTAGATGGGTGTAATTGGGTTTGGATTAAGGCATGGGGACTCTCGACTTTGACTCCTCTTGCGACTAGGGCGGCTGGCTAGGGCAGGGGAGGTGCTCAAGTGGCTCAGGGACCTCAGGAGAATCTGTCACAAAAATTAATTGGGTTAGTGTTGGGTTTTGGCAAAGATCTCTTTGGCTTAAGCAATTTAGGAAACAAATCCCTTAATTTCGGGGACCTTTGGTTCATGGCTCACCTAGGGTGGGCTAAGTGGTTCTAGCCTGGTCACTACAGTTCATAAGGTGGCCATAGAGGCTTTAGTTTGGTCAATTTGGCCTGGCTTGGTCAATTTTGGTGCATAAGCTCAATTTGGGTCAAATTAGCCTAAAGTTAGGCTTAGTTTGGGTTATCCATGACATTGAACTCAGTCGATTGAGAAACTTGGTGTAGATGATTTTGATAAAGAGTTTAGAAAAGATTGGGAGTGATTTTGAATTGATTTGGAGGTTTAATTTGAATGTATTTGGACATTTGGTCAATTTTAGGGCTGTTGGGTTAGACTTGGGTTTGAGTTGGGCTAGATTTTGGCTAAGGCTCAATTGAAGGTTCAAGTTGGTCCTAAGGATTGTCATGAAGAGTTTTCGATAGAAATTTTGAGTTTATGGGGTTCAATTTGGTTGAATTTGGGGACATGGCTAATTTAGGGCAAAATTGGGGATTCTTGTCTAAGTTAATTTTGAGTGCAATTGAGGCTTGTCCAAAGCCAATTGAAAATTCAATTTGATGTGGGGAAATGTTGTAAAGAGTTCATGGTGAAAATTTGGGGCAATTGGATAGATTTGGGGTTCAATTGAGTGAGATTTTGGTTTTGGGTCAAATTGGGGCTTTTGATTTGGGTTGAAATTGGATTCCAATGTGGATTAATTGGGCTTGAATTTGGTTCCAATCAAGTTTGGGAATGATTAATTTAAGTTTAGAATTGAAATTGGGGGAAATTAAGATCAAATTGGTGGACATTTGGAGTAAATTGGGGTAATTTGGTCTTTAAAGATAATTTGGGGCTTTTGGTCAAAATAGGTCAAATTGATCAAATTAAGCTCAATGGAGTGGTTCAAATTGATTTTAGGAACATTTGAAGTGATTTTAAAGGTT
>JXCR01097540.1:5147-17295 GCA_002079205.1 Phalaenopsis hybrid cultivar | reverse complement strand
TATAGCAAATTTTAAGAACATGGTCTTTGAACCAAACAAAATTTTTCCAATTCAATTGCTGTCCAAGAGAATAGTTCAAATAATAAAATGACAAAAACAAAACAGAGACGAGGAGAAAACATAAGGAGCCGCAAAGCGACATGCTTCCATTAACAGGTGCTTCCAAGCCTTCAACCGCCAAAACAAGCTAATGAAACACCGCAGACATGCATAATTTGATCCCAAATCTGCCATAGGATACAGATCCAGCAGATCTCCAAGAAACTCATGAATATATCAACAAACCAATTCAAGTAAACGTGGATAGAACCCAATCACAGGAGCCAAAAATAGGGAAAACTGCAACTTGGATTGGTAATGCCAATTTGATCCCAAATCTACATGTTCATTTCGGGTAAGAGTAAAATGAAGTAATATTTCGTGTTCCAAATTATCTATAGCAATATTTCTGGAGCCGCAAAAACCGCAATAAGAAAAATAACAGAAACAGGAATGAGATGAGAAGGAGAAAACATCAGGAACCGCAAAAACGACAATCTTCCATTAGCAGACGTCTGCAAATCTTCAACCACAAAACAATCTCTAATGTAACACTGAATACATGCTTAAATGGTCGCAAGATCTGTAACTTGGATGGACAATGCCAATTTGATCCCAAATCTAAGGGTTCTATTCAGGTAAGAATAAAATGAAGTAATTTCTCGTGTGCCAAAAGATCTACCTAAAGCCATACTTCGTTAATAAGCTACAGATCCACCACAGGAAAGGAGGAGAAAAGAAAAATGACAGAAACAGGAAAGAGATGAGAAGGAGAAATCATCAGGAGCCGCAAAACGCACATCCTTCCTCAGATCCGCAAAAAGAAGAAGAAAATGGCTCGTCTTACCTTAGCTCTGTCGATCGAGGGACGACGAAAGAGAAGGATAAGGGGACGCGAGGGAAGCAGCGGGGAATCACTTAGGGTGGACGGGTAGACGCGCGGAAGCAGCGTGGAATCACCGAGGGTAGATGCGAGGAAAAGGGTAAAAATTTCGGTCGAAAGTGGGAGACGCGATAGTAATGCCGCGGCCCGCTTTCGCTCCGCTTCTGCCGCCTAAATGACCGAAGTCGCGAACCAAACAAATAACTTTCGCGAAAAGTTACGGCGAATGCCCGCGCCGCACCTAAAAAGCGCTCCCAAACAGACCCGTAGTTAATTCTCAGGATATTGCATGCATTTCTTTATTATAATAAGTTGCGCTAGTGAATAGCCCTACGTCACTTCTTTGAAACCCTTTCCTTTTTAAAACAAGTGCTTTGCTTGCTTACTTCACTTCTTCGCCAACTTCAGCATCTACATGATCCCTTTCACTAGTATCCACTCTATCGTGCTTGTCCACACCACCCAAAACTGCTTCTCTTGCTGCACTTTTGCCTAAAATCTTTAGGTGCGCCTATGCTTGTCTCTCTCCCGTAGTTATTTTTATGGATTGACATTTTCTGATAAATCTATGATTACTTGAACTAGTCTACTTGCTTTTCTATATTCTAGATGGTGTTTATATGTGGCCTTCTTTATTGACTGTTTCAGATGAAGGTACGTTCATAATGGATCCATCTATTGAACTCAACGGTACCAACTACCTTATGTGGTTTAGGGCTTTTCACTTCATCATGGGATCTTGCAAGATACTCAATCATTTCGACTCCTTGCCTCTCAAATTGACAGGCATTTTCAAATACATCAAATGAAACTTTTGATTGTAATATTCTCAGATGGATGCTAAATAGCCTTTCATCGTCATGTTTCAAGGGATTGCCGAATCAATTTGTAATTTTTATGTTCTATACATTTTCAGGAAAATCTCTCGGGCACACACTCTTTATTCCAAACTTTTTTTTTCACAAGAGAGTAATAAATTTTTTCAGGATTATTAGAACATCTTGAAAGAAAAATTGAATGAACTTATTCAAATCTCCATTTTACCACAAATTTAACTAATTGACAAAACTAAAACGAAGACTTTTTATTGCCAAATTTCTCACTAGAACGTCATTCATGATCTATCTCCACAATCTATTCAAACTCATTTAATGACAAACTCGGATTTCTCAAACTTCTCCAATTTTCTCTCCCGAGTTCTTCATGGCATAAGTTATACCTTTTTTTTGTGTATTCATATTGCTGTACTATTGGAACTTGGGGTGATTCGACCCAAATTTGACCCCAACTGAATTAACATGACTCGAACCTGACCTGTTTATTAAATGGGTTGGAAAGCCTAACCTGAACTTGACTCATTTATAACACAACTAACATGAACCCTACTCGAATGACCTGTTTATTATATTTATAACAATATAAATAAAAAAATAATACTAATACTCATGTAGGTTAAATAAATGTATGATGAAATTATCTTATTAAATGATAAATGTGAACTCATAGTGTTGAAGTTAGATATAAAAATGTTTTACAGCTTGGTGGGTTCAACTTTAAATTGACCTGAAAATTAAAAGTTCAGATTTTTTACCCAAATCTGACCCGAATTCAAA
This sequence comes from Phalaenopsis hybrid cultivar, assembly GCA_002079205.1. NCBI lineage: Eukaryota > Viridiplantae > Streptophyta > Magnoliopsida > Asparagales > Orchidaceae > Phalaenopsis > Phalaenopsis hybrid cultivar. The sequence continues at coordinate 14,760 of JXCR01097540.1, read as the reverse complement.
TTGTTTTTGGTCGGTATCGGGTTGTCATGCTGTATTGATGTTCTCTATATAAATGAATCCATCAAATGGTATGGTTTCTTCCTCATGCTAAATTTTTGGGCCTCCGTCATATCCTGCTTTTATTGCGACCTAATCACCTTGTCATTTGGTTTTTGTACTGGGAGCATCGCAGCTGTCACTGCAGTAGTATCCTCGTTCGCACAGCTCGAAGCTTTTCTTGACTCGTGGCTAGTTGAAGAGGTTTTGCTTTAAGTGCTTCATGTTTTTTGGTAAAGTGAAAGTGTTCTTTGGTAGTTCGAAGATTAGGAACTTGAAGTTGAAAATTTCATTTTGACAGTGTGTTACAGTTATAACACCTCAAAATGAGAGGATAATGTAAAATTGAAAGATTTATGAGGATTTTGAGAATGATGTAATCTCTATTGGCCATGTGTCTGTGGTAGTAATAACATGAGATGAACAATCACTTGCATGAGTGTGTGTTAGCGTGAACACTGTTCAAGAGACTTGTCATAGAGTGTGTGTTAGCGTGAACACTGTTCAAGAGACTTGTCATAGCAGCTCTTCTTGGAGGTCTTTCTCGGGTTGCCGTCTTTGGAATTTTTCTTTGGAAGCATTTTTACGTGATTCGTCAATCTCCATTGCTTAGCATTTTTTTTTTTCTTACCCAAAGTACTTTTTGGAATCCCCGGTCTTTCTTAGCCTGCCTCACTCAAGTCCTAGTAGGCATTTGTGGTAATATTCTTTTATATTGGGCATATTTAGCTAACTGTGAAAGACATTCAATGCAACACACCTTTGCCTATTTTTATTAGTGAGCCCATGATTACTAACCAATTATATTACAATAAGTTATCATTTCCACCAATCTAAAATTCTATGTTTGTGCTTTGTCATATATGTAAATGACATTGCCTCACCCCTTGCATTGTTGAGGTGTTGGCATCGTTTAGATGCCATCATCAAAATTATGAATCAAAGCATTTAATTCGCCTATAAAAGCCACAACATTTGGTCATTCAAACATGCTTTATTATAGCCTATCATCTCATGAGAAAAATTCCCAAATGCCTAAGCAGTTGTTGTCTTATGGTGTCATTTGATGTTTCTCCCCTTCTTTGTGAGCATGCATTATCTCCTCCTAGGTTGGTAAGCCTATAACGATATTCTCCGTCACATTTCTTTTGGAAGACTTAGGATTTGTTTGGGACATTTTTTTGCTTGTGTTAGGCTTCAAACCACCATCACTATTTTTTTTGAAGAATTACTTTTATACTATTTTTTAGAAATTTTTGCATTGAGAAATAACTTTTTTGTAATCAAATCTCTTAAAGTGTGGTGGCTAGAAGGAAGCTATTGTCAGATGTTTTCAAAAGAACAAAAAAAATTATAATTTCAATTGTAGCTTTCTAAAATGTATTTTCATCACCACTACTTTATAATAACATTTAAAAAAAGTTGCAACCGCCCAAGCCTATACTCTTAGTGTTGCCCCTACTTTTTTATTTCTCCCATCTAATGTAATTGTTGAAGTTTTTTCTTTTTTTTTTTCTCTTGTATGTAATCTCTATCTTTTTTTGTTCATTCTATATGCTTACGGGAAATCTTATTATGAATTGTANCTACTTTATAATAACATTTAAAAAAAGTTGCAACCGCCCAAGCCTATACTCTTAGTGTTGCCCCTACTTTTTATTTCTCCCATCTAATGTAATTGTTGAAGTTTTTTCTTTTTTTTTTCTCTTGTTTGTAATCTCTATCTTTTTTTGTTCATTCTATATGCTTACGGGAAATCTTATTATGAATTGTTTGGTCTCTCGATTGTAATTTATTTTTTGATGTGATAGGCATTTTCTCTGCTCTTGGTAGTAGACGTATGTTTGTACATTGAATTATTATAAATTTTGATTTTTTATTCAGAACAATTTTTTTTAATTTACGATAAATTTTTGCTTGCTTCTTCTATGTAATTTATTTTCCTTAGTTCCTCTTTATTTTTTTTCTATTATGTAATTTCTTTTATTTACTTTATCATGAAATAAATTTAACACAATACTATCTTTTATTCTCTCAATTAAATGTTATGGACCTGTCATTCTTTATATCTCTTAGGAAAAAATTTACATACAATTTTTTTTAATTTACGATAAATTTTTGTTTGCTTCTTCTATGTAATTTATTTTCCTTAGTTCCTCTTTATTTTTTTTCTATTATGTAATTTCTTTTATTTACTTTATCATGAAATAAATTTAAGACAATACTATCTCTTATTCTCTCAATTAAATGTTATGGACCTGTCATTCTTTATATCTCTTAGGAAAAAATTTATATACAATTTTTTTTAATTTACGATAAATTTTTGTTTGCTTCTTCTATGTAATTTATTTTCCTTAGTTCCTCTTTATTTTTTTTCTATTATGTAATTTCTTTTATTTACTTTATCATAAAATAAATTTAACACAATACTATCTCTTATTCTCTCAATTAAATGTTATGGACCTGTCATTCTTTATGTCTCTTAGGAAAAAACTTACATGTGATGTTTTTCAATCAAAACTATGTCCTAATTGTGATATTAGACAAGCCATTTATTATGGTTCAAAATTAGGCAAAAGATGGTTAACTATTGTCAATGTGCCCTTGCGATTGCCCCCAAATTTCTCTTTGATGTCTTCAACACTCTTTCTAACATGGAGATGGACACAATGACACGATACAACATGACATGATACGACATCGCAACATAATTGAAAAAATAGGACACAACACGTTATGGACAAATTTTTTAACTTAATAAGTTATTAATATAAAAATATATATATTTTTTCAATATTCTCTACTAGAGACATTACAAAATAAAATATGCAAGAAGAAAATTTAACTTGTATTTTGAAGGATCATGATTACATAATTAGTTATTTTAAAATTAAATATATTATATGTTTTAAAATAGTTTTGCCAACTTATCTACTAACATTTAAAACCTCTTACAATTACATTTTTTTTCATTTAATTAAGTTAAAATCTAATTAAATTATGTTGTTAGTATTCATTTATGACTATTCACTCATTAAAAATAACAAAAAAATATAAATCACTTAAAGAACTAGGATGGCTTGACTTCACTTAGCTTTGACGAATAGTAACATTAGCACAAACATCACGGGGTTTGGCTTCGTCTTCGGCTTCAACATAAGGTATTTGGATTAGCTTCAACGAATAAGTTCGACTCCTGTCGGGTTGTGTCAAAAAAACTTGCGGCTTGTGCTTTAGTGGAGGCATGTTCAACTTCTATGAACAAAGGGAACTCCAATACTTGACTTTGAGAATGCAATATGGAACTTGAACAGGACTTCGATGAATAAAGAGGGAATTGTCGATGCTGGGCTTGGATGAATGTTTGATGCACCTTTGACCCTCAACTTTGATGAATGTTGGAGGGAGCTTCAACATGATAAGAGAAGAGGTGACTTCGACCATGAGTTATTGTTGACCTTGTTTTTTATCGACACTTTTTCTCACAACTTTCCCCATGTAGGCTTAGGTTTCGTTTCTAGTGTTCTTCGGTGGTTGATCATTGCCTGGCTGAGGGCTTGGATTAACTTGGATGGATTTGGGTTTGACTTAGATTAAAGCTAAACTGAAATACAATTAAAACTTAAATCTAATTAAACAAACCTAAATTAAAGGTTAAAATTAAATAAATTAAATTTAACATAAAATAAACCAAATGTATTATGGTTTCTCCAACTCACTATAGTGCTCAAAATTCAATTTCTTAAGCTACAATGGACTCATCATTATGATTGAAGGAGCATAATACAAGGTGTTTTGACACCCTTTTTTATTTGGATTTGTGCGCGTCAAGTTTTCATGCATGAAATTTCTCACGTAAAATGTTTTCTTCAAAGAGTCATTCCATGAAACGGATCGTGTGTCCAGATCATGGACACTGTTCAAATGAGCTCGTTCGTGTCGAAATCAGACTTCATCTGGCGGTGCATTCGGGCCATAATGCTTTGGAGAATAATAATAATAATAATTATAATAAAACAACTAATATATCAATATTAAAAGAAAATTAATTTAAAATCTTATAACTTGAATCAATTTCTAAATTAGAACACAATTAAATTTATGCAAAACACAAATTTAAATTAACCTAAAATTACAAATCTTAACATAAAGTTATACCAACAATTAAATTAAACTTACATTTAAATTAAATCTTAATTTAATTAAAATCGAATCTAAAATTAAGTTAAGCGAAACAAACAAAGATAATTAAAATATAAAAACAAATTAAATTTAAAGTTAGGTGTGAAATCATAATTAACAATTCACGAATTAAGAAAAATTTACATAACTACCACTTTCCCATAGTATATGCAAGTACCCCTTAAAATTTAAACTAACAAATTCTTAATTCAAATTAAATTAATTAAATCAAATTAAATTTAAATAAACTAAAATCTAATCTAATCATAAATATAAATTAAAACAAAATGCAAATTAAACAAGATTGAAATTAAAATTAAGATCAAGCCTAAAACACATTAATTTAGAAGTAAACAAAACGAGAAAAGAGGAAGATTTACATTTGTACCACTTAGTTCCTCTATATTTACATATCTAACACCTAAAAATCCTCTTTTTTACATATATGCTACTTTCGCCATCCATGGAACCTAGAAAGGTAAGTGTAATAATTTAAATTTGTAAATTATAGACATGTAAATGCATATGTGCGTAATCCAAAATCTAAACCCATCCAAGCCAAAACTCCATGCCCTAAGCGCCTTTTAATTCCCTCCACTTGATCTCGATCAAAAGGTGGAGGGCTTAATATAGCCAAGGAAGATCATATAAGAGCTCTCATATAATGACTTCGGTGTAGGGGGGGGTTGGGGGTCCTATTTTTCGTTCCCTAGCCGAAAGAAAAGTATCGAGCCTCTCTTCCCCCTTGCAATTGAAGTATTTCCTCCCAATCGAAAGGAAACTTTTCCCATCCAAAGCTCTCTGCTCTCCTCCATTGAATGAGCCGACAACCTTCACCTCCCTTCCATCTACTGGAGCTACTGAGAGAAATTGAGAAACTCACTCCACTCTTCAATAAGAAGCTAGGAGAATCAAGCCCACGAGGAATTGCAATGCTCTCCCTCCCATGTTTGCGAGGTCAGCAAACCGAAGCGTTCTTTCTCTTTTGTTTACATGGACAAGCAATGAGCTGAAATTCCTGTGAAGGCTGCTCTAATCCTTCTCAAATCCTTTTGATGCAATGTGAAGAAGAGTAAAACAAGCTTAGTAGGCCGACCTGGATTATTCTCGCAAAGATATATTCCCCCCTTGCTGATAAATTTATCAATTCATTTCTTATCATAGGTATTAGGATGCAAGTGATAAATATGTCCAAATGAATTGCTCATGTGAAATGTGATGCATCTCATATGTATTTTCTTTGGTAATTGCAATCACTTGTATTCACGTGAAGATGTTTTGATGTGGGCTTATAGCTCCATTTAACTTCATGGATATTGGAGAATTTTTTCACATCTATCGTATGATGTTTAATTTATTCAAACCCTCCTGATGAATTCTCTAAAGGTTGTCCAAGATTTCTTCGAAGTGTAAACCACTATCTTGCTGAAATTTTTTATTCCCTAGTTGAAGGAAAAGCATCGAGCCTCTCCTCCCCCTTTTCCTCTCAATCGAAAGGAAACTCCTCCCAGCCAAAGGTCTCTGCTCTCCTGCATTGCATGAATTGGCAACCTTCACCTCTTTTCCATTCACTGGAGCTACTGAGAGAAACCAAAGAACTTACTCTACTCTTCAATTTAAAGCTAGGAGAACCGAGCCTTACCCATGAGGAATCACAAGGTTCTCTCTCTCATGTTTGCGAGGTTAGCAAAACCTAAGCATTCTTTCTCTCTTGCTTCTTTGAACAAGCAAGGAGCCGAAATCCCCATGAAGATTGCTCTAATCCTTCTCAATTCCTTTTGATGCAATGTAAAGAAGAATCAAACAAACGAAGTAGGCCGACCAAGATAATTCTCACAAAGATATATTTCCCCTTTTTGATAAATTTATCAATTCATTTCTTATCACTTGTAGTAGGATGCAAGTGATAAATATGTCCAAATGAATTGCTCATGTGAAATGTGATGCATCTCATATATATTTTATGTTTTGCTTGCATGTGGTCTTATAACTCCATTTAACTTCATGAATATTGGAGAATTCTTTCACATCGATCGTGTGATATTTAATTTATTTAAACCCTCTTGATGTGTCTCCTAAAACCTGTTCAAAATTTCTTCGAAATTTGCACAAAATTGTCTTTCACCGTTTGAAATAGGTACAAGCCCTCAAAACAACCTTTGAATTTGACATAAAATCTGCTCAAAACTTGCACAAAATCAGCTCAAAAAATAGCATCCAAGTTCTACTCAATTCTTTTACAAAATAACCCGAAAACTCATTCAAACTTTGCTCAAGTTTAGCACCCAAGAAGCCCTCAAAATTCATTAAAGCTTGTTGATATTTCAACTGTCAAACAACCTCTATATTATATTTAAATCATTTTCAAATATATCTACCATTTAACCCATGCATTGCATAAACTCAACCCTTTTCTTGTTGTCCTCCAAAACAATTAAAAAAAAATTGGATATCTTATATGCACGCCTTGCAATTCGTATGTATTTACATGCATAACACCTGAAAATCTTAGATGCTTGACAAGCAAGTTTTTTATTCTTATGTTTAGCACCTAAACAAATATTTATATACGCCACTTTTGTATATTTACATATTTAAAACTTAAACACAATTTTTGCGTATATTTTTCTTTACCTATGCATGAAGAAGCGTGTTTCTCTATTTAAAAATCAAGATAGTGGTATTTTTTATAAGATGCAAATGATATTTTCGAAGCGACATACAAGACTCAAGTGATATGCATGATATTTAAGTGCTAGATATGTACATATGTGAGATCCAATGAAGTGTATAAATTTTTTGTTTATTCATATATTTAACAAATATACTTTCATTTTTACATACATACCACCTTACATATGCATGCAAAAAAAAAATCATCAAACAAACAACATTATTCCTTAATATTATTTTGATGCCATATAAGTAGGGCTGTAATTATTTAGAAATTGCTTGTTATGCATGTAAAATTTTTAGGTGTCTGTTGACCTCATTTTTTGTGAGGTCTCTTCTTTCTTCTTAGAGCATAGGGTCTAGCCTTTAGGTTTTCCTACCGACTCTCTTAGAGAACTAGCTTGGGGCCCGCACCGATTAGAAATTCGAGGCACTTCTTGGCTCCTCGCAGTTTCATATGACTGGTTTTAAAATCCTCAACGATTTGTTGAGTCGATTAAAATCAGTGCGACGAAACTCGAGTCAAGTATTCTTAGGATCTGAAACCCTAGGAAAACCCATTGCGATCTCCGCGGGCTTACAGGATGCACGGATACCACAGTGTTTACAACGATGCACACAATTATCGAGATTCACGTCACCTGCACCCGTAGGAGGCTCTACGATCAATCACAAGAAATTATTTTAAAGGAATTTGAATTTGAGGTGTTTTCGACCTGGTTGTCAATGAGGTCATTCGGACGACCCGGATGGCGAAACAGATTGTTCCGGCACGTCCGGAATGTTGAATCTAGCTAGAGGGGACACCCATTTTGATATGTCGCATCGTGCGCATATTGGGGATTTCATACTTTATATTATATTATTATTTTTTTTGAATATAATATAAGATATGTTAAAAGGGGGAAGGGGGGCATGAGCTTTTAAACTCCCCAAAATCGGGACCCCTCTGGTTTCGTCCCATGTATGATGCTCTGGCTCCTCTCGTGGGTTCGCCATCTCCCTTTCTTTGTGCCTGTGCTTGGATTGAGCCTTAACCGCGCGTCTCCTGGCTTGTTTTCTCCTCCTCATGTGACGAGGAGTTGACTCTTCTCCTCTTGACATCCTCTGCCCGACATCTCCTCTTTTCGAAGTTTTCTGCTTCGTCTCGCTGCGCGGAAGCTCATTTAGGGTAGGTTGACGGGGTGTGTGTGTTCCCTGGGTCACGAATGGGGAAATTTCTCCTCCTTCCCGATCTTTCTTCTTTTGTTTCGGCTGGGTGTCGTGCTTTGTCAAGAGAAGTCCTGCAAGCTCTTTCTCTGGCTGGCATCGATAAAACTAGTTGGGGGGAGTTCTCTGTGAGGTTACAAAGCTTGAGGCCTGGGGAGATTATGAAAAAAATTCTTCTCGGCTAGGTGCTTGTGAGCTTGAAGTTTGGGAGTACTGTGGCTTTGCTTGTGAGCTTGAGGTTTAGGAGTATCTTGGCTTTCTTTTTTTGATTACAGAAGCCCGAGCAAGGTATGTTTCCTCTCTCTTGCTCCTCTTCCCTGCTCGACACATGCTGGAGGCGTTAAAATAGGAGAATGCATGCATGTGGGGGGGATTTATTTTGTTCCTGATGACATTTAATGCTGGAATCATGGCTATCTGTTAGATTTTAGCTTATTTCAGTTCAAATACATGCTATTAGGCCTGTTTTAAATATTCCATGGTACTTAGCTAAAAATGTAGGCTAATGAAAGGCATGGTTTAATTCTTATGCATGTGTAAGCTTCCTCCCTATGTTCTTGTCACATCTATGCTGGTATGCTGAAGTTTAGGGGCTGTTTTAGTCTTCTAGACTTCGGTTTTCCTTTCTGCTTGGGTTTAACATGAGGATTTTTGGGTTGTTTTAGCCCTATGGGCTCTAGTTTCTTTTGCTGTACTAATTTGATACTCAGGCTTTTGAAGTTTTAATTTGGGGGTTGTGTTTTGTGCTTCCCTGTTGCCCTCCTACTCGAAACATATTCAGGTGACTTTTATTTGATTTTGGGGCTCTTGGAGGTTTGGTTTGGTGGCTGGATTTGCTTCCTGCTATTCCCTCTATTCGCATATGCTGGAATGTTTTTTTTTTGTTCTTTGAGCTGCTGTTTGGTATCTCGGTTTTGCTCTTTCTGTTGCTGCTCTTGCTCGAATACATGTTGGGATTATTTTTTGCTTTGAGCAACTCTTTTAATGGTTCGGTTTTGCTCGCTGTTGCTCCTGTTCGAATGCATATTGGAATCTGTTTGATGTTTTGAACAGTGGTTTTGGGGTTTAGTTTCATTTCCTGTTGAGGCTTCCCTATTCGAAATATATGTTAGATGAAAATTTGGTTTTCTTTTAAAGCTTGGGAGCTTGTTTTTGGCTTGGTTTTATTTCCTAGTTGCCCCTGACCGTGAGACTTCCTGTTGTGTTTCTTCTGCTTGGTTTGGGCTTTGTTGTCCCCTTTGTTGCTTCCCCTGGTCGTGGGCCTTCCTGCTAGTTTCTAGGTGTGGGTGCGGGTTGGTGTTCTATCTTGGCATCCTCTGGCCGTGAGCCTGCTTGTTGTGTTCTCTTGTTTGTGTTGGGTGTTAGCCGGTGGCTTCCCCTTTGCTCCCCTTACCCGTGAGCTTGTGGCTATTGGTTTGGGTTTGGTGGCTCCCCTTGTTGCGTCTACCCAAGAGCCCTTGTTTGTGTTGGTTGGTTCCTTTGTGCACTTGTTTGGTGGCTCCTTGCTGCCCTG
>JXCR01097538.1:70955-87946 GCA_002079205.1 Phalaenopsis hybrid cultivar | reverse complement strand
CCCATATAATTTTACATATAGATTGGGCCATAACTTTCCATTCGCCTGTCACGTAAATCTGTGACTGCTTGTTTCTATTTTATTTGTTAGTATACAATATCTAGAAATTCACTTCTCGTCTCTTTTGAGTCAATGTTAGTAGCATTTAGAATACATCCATATCCAAGTGCTCAATTTTTGTGTTTGACAATCCTTGTAGATCTTCTGATATACTTTGGAATGCATAAATCAACCTTCCAATGCTTCTATTTTGGATTTTGCATGTATTAGCTCGCAATTCCTATAGCGTATGAATTATCTGGCATAATTGTCTCAAATTAAATCTATAACTATCCTACGATAATGAGGTACACATAGAAGCTTACAGTTCAACTCCTTTGGGCACTAGCTTATACAAATAAAAGAAAGCCAACCAGAATCATGTCTAGTGCAATCCATCCAAACTACTCAATATAATCATAGCTCTTTAAATGATAGTAGTACAAACATTTGAACTTTACAAACTTGTCACATTTCATATAAATCAATGTTATGTTGGAATTTCTGTGTGGTATGTATGTGTCGAATGTGTCTAAAGATGGTTAATTGGTTTTAAAATATCTAACAAGTATACATTATTGTTTTGTTGATAAAAGTACAACTTCTTACATATTGTTCATTTAACTAAGAAAATCTGCAAATCAGTTATTCACAAAAGGCACAAATAAAACAGCTAAATAGTTTATCCAAAACAGAGATAGAATGGTCATTTATCCAAAACCAATTGTTTTTCAAACGCACAAACCAAACAGCCAGCCAGTTTATCTGGATCAGCTGCTCATCAGCAAATTATCAAGATAAGTTGTTTATCAGCATAAGCTGGATAAGCTTCAGCTGCCCCAAACAGACCTTAAAGAGAAGAAAGGTGTTGATTTGAATTATATTGAAGTCATTAAAAATATGTATCCTAAAGTTGTTACATGTGTTCAAACAAAAGGAGGATTGACCAAGTATTTTCCTATTTCAGTTGGATCACATCACAGATCGACTTTAAGCCAATATATTTTTGCTTTAGTTATGGATGCTCTTACTGGACATTTACAGGAAGATGTACCTTGGTGTATGTTTTTCCCTGATGAATATCTTTCTTAGGGATCATATTTGGGAAAGAGTTCAGGAAAAACTTGAATTAAGGAGACCTACATTAGAGTCTAATGGCCTTCTTTTGAGTAGATCTAAAATTGAATACACGAAATGTAATCTTAGTAGTAGTAGTTCTAGTTGCAATTGTAATTATGTGTGATCAAATCATTAAAATGTGTGAACGTTTTAGAAATCTCTAGTTTATTGTTCAAAGTGATGGTGATATAGATGGGGATGTTATCAACAGAACTGAAGTTCGTTGGTTGAAGTGGAGGAATGCATCGGGCATATTGTGTAATAGAAAAGTACCGCTTATACTGAGAGGAAAATTTTATAAAATGGTGGTGAGACCTGCAATGCTCTATGGCGCAGAATGTTAGCCTTCAAAATTGAATCNAATACAAATTGATTATTTTCCTAAGAGAATAGATGATCGTTGTGAGTGTAAAGATTGTAAAGTCATTCTCAGCGAAAAATTTAAGTACTTAATATTGATTATTAGTTCGGGATTTTAAGATGAAGAGTTGTAAGATAATGAATATAATAAAACATTATCATAAAATTAGATAGGGCGAGAAAAAGGATTCATGTAGCCAACCCCACATAGTAGGGATAAAGATTTGTTGTTATTGTTGTTGTTGTTGATGCTAATACTTTATTTAACAAAAGAGATGAGCATATTATTACTTATAAGAATGGATTTAAAAAAATACAAATTGATTATTTTCCTAAGAGAATAGATGATCGTTGTGAGTGTAAAGATTGTAAAGTCATTCTCAGTGAAAATTTAAGTACTTAATATTGATTATTAGTTCGGGATTTTAAGATGAAGAGTTGTAAGATAATGAATATAATAAAACATTATCATAAAATTAGATAGGGCGAGAAAAAGGATTCATGTAGCCAACCACACATAGTAGGGATAAAGATTTATTGTTATTGTTGTTGTTGTTGATGCTAATACTTTATTTAACAAAAGAGATGAGCATATTATTGCTTATAAGAATGGATTTAAAAAAAAATAAATTGATTATTTTCCTAAGAGAACAAGTGATCGTTGTGAGTGTAAACATTGTAAAGTCATTCTCAGTGAAAATTTAAGTACTTAATATTGATTATTAGTTCAAGATTTTAAGATGAAGAGTTGTAAGATAATGAATATAATAAAACATTATCATAAAATTAGATAGGGCGAGAAAAAGGATTCATGTAGCCAACCCCACATAGTAGGGATAAAGATTTGTTGTTATTGTTGTTGTTGTTGATGCTAATACTTTATTTAACAAAAGAGATGAGCATATTATTACTTATAAGAATGGATTTAAAAAAATACAAATTGATTATTTTCCTAAGAGAACAGGTGATCGTTGTGAGTGTAAAGATTGTAAAGTCATTCTCAGTGAAAATTTAAGTACTTAATATTGATTATTAGTTCAGGATTTTAAGATGAAGAGTTGTAAGATAATGAATATAATAAAACATTATCATAAAATCAGATGGGGCGCCTAAAATAACAATAAAATTAATTTTATGAGTAAACTTCAAGATTTAAAGATTTGTAATGTTCATGAACATACAAACTCTATGTGCGATAAAATAACAAACATTATTTAAACAAGTGGCAAAAGATATACTTGGAGAATCAAAATGAAAGGTTTTATAAATAAAAATAGTTGGTAGTGAAATAATAAAGAGCAAAAAAAGATAAAATATAAGAAGTTGTATTATAAAAATTTGTTTAAATGTAAAAGCCTAGAGAATTGAGAAAAATATAAGGTATCCCGTAGGGAGTCTAAGAGAAAAAATTGTGATGCTAAAAATTTTGGTTTTAGTGATCTTTATAAGAGATTAGATATAAAAGAGGGTGAAAAATGTATGTATAGTTTAGTCAAACANCCGTAGGGAGTCTAAGAGAAAAAATTGTGATGCTAAAAATTTTGGTTTTAGTGATCTTTATAAGAGATTAGACATAAAAGAGGGTGAACAATATATGTATAGTTTAGTCAAACTAAGAGAAAAGAGAAGTGCAACTTTAATTCTAAGTAAAATATATTAAAGATGAAAATTAAAAAGTGTTTCTCTTAGATGAAAATATTCAAAATATGTGGGTTAGTTATTTGGATAAACCTTTCAATGAGGTTTCAAAAAATATAATTAACATTAGTGATCTTAATATCTTTAATACTAATAAAATATTTTATTTTTATCATCGTATTAGTAGAAAGGAAGTTTGAGGAGGCATAAAAAAAGGGGTAGAAAATCAATAGGACCTGAAAATATCTCAATTGAAGTGTGGATAGGGGTGTAAACAAGCCGAACAAGAGCGAGCCAAAGCTCAGCTCGTGTTCGGCTCATTTATATTTCGAGATCAAAAAGTGTGTTTGTGTTCGACTCGTTTGCTTAGCAAGCCGAACACGAGCCATTCACTAACAAAGAGTCGTTTTGACAACACTAATCACGTAGCCATAAGATGTTAAGAATTGGGGCAATATTTAAAACATCATTCGAAATTAATTTAATAATTTTTATTCTATTTTCTTAATTAAAACTTTTAATAAATTATAAATCTTTGTAGCCTTCTAGTCAATTATTTTTCTNGGATAGGGGTGTAAACAAGCCGAACAAGAGCGAGCCAAAGCTCAGCTCGTGTTCGGCTCATTTATATTTCGACCTCAAAAAGTGTGTTTGTTTTCGACTCGTTTGCTTAGCAGGCCGAACACGAGCCGTTCACGAACAAAGAGTCGTTTTGACAACACTTATCACGTAGCCATAAGATGTTAATAATTGGGGCAATATTTAAAACATCACTCGAATCTAATTTAATAATTTTTATTCTATTTTCTTAATTAAAACTTTTAATAAATTATAAATCTGTGTAGCCTTCTAGTCAATTATTTTTTTTTAAAATACAACTCATCAAATAAATATATATATATATATATATAATTGATTAGTAGTATTTCGAGCCAAAACGAGCCGAACACGAACGAACAAATATTGGTTGGTATTGTTTGTGTTCGGATTGTTAACTTAGCGAACGAGCCAAACACGAGCTTCTTAATGAGTCGAACAAAAGTTGTTCGCGAACAGCGAGCCGTTTTGACAACCCTAAGTGTGGAAATATTTACAAGATATTTAGGTGTTTCTTGGTTTATACTAAAATCATGTCTGAGGAGTGGAGGAAGAGTATTTTGATCCCTATTTTTATGAATAAAGAGAATGCACAAAAGTGTGCAAATTATAGATGAATTAAGTTGATGTGTCATATTTTAAAATTATTAAAGATATAATTGAACATAGGTTAATACATGACAAAGATTTCTCATAATCAGTTTGGATTTATATCAGGAAGGGTTTACTATGGAACCTATACATTTAATCAAAGGTTTGATGGAGAAATGCGAAGAGATTAAGAAAGAACTCCATATGATTTTTATTTATTTAGAAAAAAAATTACGATAAGGTTCCAAAAAAAGTCCTTTGGAGAGTTCGAGTCTGTTCGGAGCAGTTTATAAGTGCAAACGCCGCCTCACCGTTTGTTTCGCACGTTTCCAGTGATTATCTCAAAACAACGTTTCTTATTTTCATTACAAGCTGGACGCGGGGTTATACCCGAGATCGGTGTTCGCCATCCGTGTTCGCTCCACCTTTCACCTCCCTGCCCCCCCCCTCTCTCGGGAAAACCCTCATCCATAACCTTCACGGAGATCTTCGCTCCAAGCTTTTACCTACCAGTCGAAAGCCAGGCGAAGACCTCCGTCGCTCCTCTAACGAAAGCTAAGCGAAGCCCCTTCCTCCGTCGCTCCTCTACCCTACGTCCATCGCTCCTCTGCCAAAAGCTAGGCGAAGCCCCTACCTCAAAAGCAACAGTTGAAGCGAAGGAGAGCAAGGAGCGCAGGTAAGAATGGTTTCCTCAAATTGCCCTTCTCATTAGAGTTTTTGGTAATGTAGATGATAAAATAACTTTTAATGTATCAATCCTCAACTATAATTAGAAAATCAAACAATCTTAGGAGCGTNAGTTGAAGCGAAGGAGAGCAAGGAGCGCAGGTAAGAATGGTTTCCTCAAATTGCCCTTCTCATTAGAGTTTTAGGTAATGTAGAAGATAAAATAACTTTTAATGTATCAATCCTCAACTATAATTAGAAAATCAAACAATATTAGGAGCGCTTTACCCATATAATTTTACATATAGATTGGGCCATAACTTTCCATTCGCCTGTCACGTAAATCTGTGACTGCTTGTTTCTATTTTATTTGTTAGTATACAATATCCAGAAATTCACTTCTCGTCTCTTTTGAGCCAATGTTAGTAGCATTTAGAATACATCTATATCCAAGTGCTCAATTTTTGTGTTTGACAATCCTTGTAGATCTTCTGATATACTTTGGAATGCATAAGTCAACCTTCCAATGCTTTTATTTTGGATTTTGCATGTATTAGCTCGCAATTCCTATAGCGTATGAATTATCTGCCATAATTGTCTCAAATCAAATCTATAACTATCCTACGATAATGAGGTACACATAGAAGCTTACAGTTCAACTCCTTTGGGCACTAGCTTATACAAATAAAAGAAAGCCAACCAGAATCATGTCTAGTGCAATCCATCCAAACTACTCAATATAATCATAGCTCTTTAAATGATAGTAGTACAAACATTTGAACTTTACAAACTTGTCACATTCCATATAGAACAATGTTATGTTGGAATTTCTGTGTGGTCTGTATGTGTCGAATGTGTCTAAAGATGGTTAATTGGTTTTAAAATATCTAACACGTATACATTATTGTTTTGTTAAGAAAAGTACAACTTCTTACATATTGTTCATTTAACTAAGAAAATCTGCAAATCAGTTATTCACAAAACGCATAAATCAAACAGCTAAATAGTTTATCCAAAACAGGGATAGAATGGTCATTTATCCAGAACCAACTGTTTTCCAAACGCACAAACCAAACAGACAGCCAGTTTATCCGGATCAACTGCTCATCAGCAAATTATCAAGATAAGTTGTTTATCAGCATAAGTTGGATAAGCTCCAGCTGCCCCAAACAGACCTTAAAGAGAAGAGAGGCGTTGATTTGAATTATATTGAAATCATTAAAAATATGTATCCTAAAGTTGTTACATGTGTTCAAACAAAAGGAGGATTGACCAAATATTTTCTTATTTCAGTTGGATCACATCACAGATCGACTTTAAGTCAATATATTTTTGCTTTAGTTATGGATGCTCTTACTGGACATTTACAGGAAGATGTACCTTGGTGTATGTTTTTCCCAGATAAATATCTTTCTTAGGGATCAGATTTGGGAAAGAGTTCAGGAAAAACTTGAATTAAGGAGACTTACATTAGAGTCTAATGGCCTTCTTTTGAGTAGATCTAAAATTGAATACACGAAATGTAATCTTAGTAGTAGTAGTTCTAGTTGCAATTGTAATTATGTGTGATCAAATCATTAAAATGTGTGAACGTTTTAGAAATCTCTAGTTTATTGTTCAAAGTGATGGTGATATAGATGGGGATGTTATCAATAGAACTGAAGTTCGTTGGTTGAAGTGGAGGAATGCATCGGGCATATTGTGTGATAGAAAAGTACCGCTTATACTGAGAGGAAAATTTTATAAGATGGTGGTGAAACCTGCAATGCTCTATGGCGCAGAATGTTAGCCTTCAAAATTGAATAAAAAAAACAAAGTTGAGTGTTGTTGAGATGAGAATGCTTAGGTGAATGAGAGGCTAGACACTAAAGAGACAAAATGAGAAATGAATATATCTATAATAAGGTTGGTGTAGCTCCAGAGGCAGACAAGATTACAGAGAGAGTCATCTTAGCTGGTTTGGTCACCTTAAACATCGACCATCTGATGATCCTATTAGGAGAGTGAATGTTTTAGAATCAACTTACGTTAAGAAGGCAGAGGTAGGCCTACAAAAGACTTAGACATATTGTCTTAAAAATGATCATAATCTATTAAAATTAAATGAAAATATGACATTCAAAAGGACGCAAAGAATAAATAAGATTCATTTGGTCGGCCCCACTTAATGGGATAAAGGCTTNAAAAGACTTAGACATATTGTCTTAAAAATGATCATAATCTATTAAAATTAAATGAAAATATGACATTCAAAACGACGCAAAGAATAAATAAGATTCATTTGGTCGGCCCCACTTAATGGGATAAAGGCTCATTGTTGTTGATGTTGTAATATAAAATTTAATATAAAAATATTATGATAATGTTATTTATTTATTATTTAATTAATTCGAGCAAAAATCAGTTAAATACGATCAAACAAAAGTTTATTCGTGTTTGGCTCGCTTATAAATCTAGCTCCAAAAAATTGTTCGCATTTGGCTCATTTGTTTAATGAATGAATCAAACATGATTTACTTAGTGAGGTAAACAAGCTATTTGCGAATGAAGAGCATTTTTTACAACCCTACATGTAACTGCAAGTTCCTTTTTCCTTCTTTTTTAATTGATGCAAAGTGGTTTCTATATCTTGATTTGGGTCCAAAAAATAAATGAGAAGGCATGTGGCATGGATGCAAAGACATGAGAAACAAATCAACTTTTTGAGGCCCAGTAACTCTCAAGCGTAAATAAACATGAAAAAAAAATTAGTGATTGGTAGGATGTGGCAAAGTAAAGTCTAAGGTTAGGAGCACAAGCATACTTGTTTATAATTGTAGCAAATAATGACAAGACTTCAGATTCCCTCGCATCAGGTACATTTCTGGCGTAATCACCAAGAACAGGATCCATCATTGGAGGTACAAACTGCTTTCCAATTTGAGGTAGATCTTCAGCTTTGTCAACAAATGTTTCAATCAACTTCAGTGTTTCCCGCTTAACTGATCTGTTCAAAATAAAAGGTAAAAACCAATCAATTAATAAGGGAAAAAATGAGAAATATATACATGAATGACAAAAGAGAACCAATGGCTCGTTAGTGGTGAGTATTTTGCAAAACTCACCGAAGAAGTTTCACAAAAGATGTTCTCGAAGCAAATGGCCCCCCTTCTGCTATAGAGTTAGATATTAGCTCACTGTACATTCTGTCGAGAGAAAATGAATGGTTCAAAACATATTAACTAGGTAAACGATTAAAGTAACTTCATTTCTCTTCCTCAAGTAACCCACTCAAAAGAACCCCTAAAAGAAAATCAATGTTATACCTATAAACTGTTAGCATGTCCAAGAATATCAATGTTATTTGTGGCAAGAAAAATGGCCCCAGAGAAGTAGAAACACTTGTGTTTGTCTGCCAGACAAAGTAAATTAAGTTAATCGCAGGACACAATGCCAATAAGTACTATAAAGCAAAGGATGAAATGTTATGGCCCGTACATCCAAGACAACAGTAACCAAGACATTTTAGATAGCACAAAAATAAGAATTAACCATTCTTATGCCTGAACAAGCAAATCAAATAGAAGCTAATCTACATGAAACTAATGCAAGCTCTTTGTCAAGCTGCCAAAAAAAATGTTGAAGGCACGGGAGATAAAGTATGTTGTGAAGTAGAAATATTCTAAATCTGAACTTTTTGACTTGAAAATAAATTTGACAACTACCATATCTAGCAAAACTTAGATCCACTTTTGGTTTCATACTCTCTAACAAGTATTAGAATGTTGGTTTGATAGAGATAGAGTAATTCCTGCGGTTTATGGCACCCATATTCTTAGCCAACATTCCACCATAGCTAAATAGGTTCATGAGAGGATGACTCTGACAGTGTCATAATGTGGTTTAGTTAGCTTTTGATGCATGAAACTTGATGGCGTTGAATAAATTTCAATTTTAGGAAGAATGATGACCAATGTGATGAGCTCTCGAATGAGAGGTAGATTGTTCATGGCATGTCAGACTTAGGCCCAAATGCATTCTTATTATTTTATGTTTGAAAGACCATGCAGTAAAAGTATTATTTTCTTTCCTTTACATTGTCATTCTTAGCATTTTTTTGTTGTAGGCTCTGAGAAAAACAAGCACTTGATGGAGTCTAACATGAAATTTGGTGGAAAAGCATGCACTTAATGGAGTCTATCATGAAATTTGGTAGATAGCAAAAGTTTCAAGAGCACAGTGTTCATTGTGGGCACATTGTACCTTACCTTGAGTACATTACACAAGCTACATCCCATCCTATGTATCCTACATTCTTGATAGGCCTTTTCTCATGAGAAACTAATAAAAGTTGCACATCCTAACATATAATAAATTGAATAACAAATAAAAAATAAAAAGAAAATTACATAAAAGAAATGGCAATTTTTTCTTTTTTATGGGGGATCAAATTTCAGCTGAATGCACGTGTGAGCCAGTTATTTGGACTCCTAACATGTTCTTGAGATGATACTTGACAATAGCACAATTTTAAAATAGTAAAGAATAAATTACATAGAATGTATGGCAACCTCTATGCAAATTAATGACCACAACTGTAGACCAACTATTCAGGTTCCTAAGGTCTTGTTAGGATGATATTGGTTAATTGCACAAAATATCACACTCTAGCTCAAAAAATAGCAAGGAGCACCCCAAGCTCTATCATTGTTGCAAGATATAAAACAACAAAAAGTTGTGGGTGCTATTTGTTTTAAGTGCACTGAAGCGCATAGCACAATTGGCGATTAATATGCTGGAACAATTATAAGGAATATGAAGGAATTTTGATTTATGATAATGATGTTTCATATGATGATTAGCTTCGTTTTTAATTAAATACAGGAATTGCAAACAAACAATTCCCTACATTTTCACCACAACTATTTCCTCAATAATATTTATATTCATTTTTCCTTCAGTTNAATAAATTTTCATTGTCACTTAAAAAGTGAAGCTAATAATCAACTTAACTTAATAAACCATGAACTAAATGAGATTTTGAACAAAATGGTAATTGAATGAGTAGCTAAATAAGCAAAAAACCAAATGTCAAGATACCAAGGGCCCGTTTGGGGCAACTTAAAAGTGCGGCGGCGTTTTCAAAAACGCCGCCTTTGTGTTTGGTCCATGCTTCTCTCATGCGTTTTTTAAACCCACGTTTCACTGTTTAGGCTAAACAGTGAACGCGGGGCTATAGGTGTGTATCGCGTTTGAGGCATATTATTTTCCTTTGCTGCCCTCGCTACTCTCGCTTGCCCTAGTTCTTCGTGCCCTAGCTACTAAGAAGGTGTATTCTGGTAAAAAAAATCAGTGCTCACTCCTCTCTTTTCTCTTCTTCTTCTTCTTTCCTCGTCTTCTTTTCTCCTCTCCCATCTCGTCCTCCCTCGATCTGTAGTTTCTCCTGCAAGAATGAATTTTGTAGTTCATGGCTTTCTGGTGTGATACATGTTTGTGTTTCATGGTTAGTGTTAGATCCATAAACCTCAACATCGTTTACGTATTTGTAAGCAAAAAGCAGTTGGTTTAGGGTTTTGTGTCTTGAGACCTTTGAGGTTTTTCAGAAACCTTATTTTTGCATATGCTCCTACATTTGATTTGATTTAATGCCATAAATACTTGGACGTTTACATATTTTTACATTTGCTGGAAAGATGTGCTGGAAAGATGTGCCCTAGCTACCAAGAAAATTGTATTTTAACATCAGTTAGTTGTTGTATGTTGTTATTGATGTGTTGGAGAAGTGGAAAGATTTGATACTTATCTGTTTTTGATATGGTAGGTACTCCATATGTTTGGTTAGTTCAGATCTAATAGTTCTTGGATTCTGATGTACTCCGTGTGTTTGGTGAGTCCAGAAGGTACTCCATATGTTTGAGCATCATGCAATCGACAATGGGATATGTCATTGTCGCTTCCAGAAATGAATGAGTTTAATGTGTTGAATGAAAATGGGTTTAGAATTGAGAAGTTTGAAAATTCTCAAATGGNGAGTTTAATGTGTTGAATGAAAATGGGTTTAGAATTGAGAAGTTTGAAAATTCTCAAATGGTTTTGTTATAACAAATTTCCCTGTAATGCTTTGATTTTAAATGAGACGGAAAATTGGTTTTTGTGGTTGTCTGTCTGTTGGTTACTATGGTTGCAGTATATTTCAGTAGAGATAGCTGTCTGTTGGANAATGGTTTTGTTATAAACAAATTTCCCTGTAATGCTTTGATTTTAAATGAGACGGGAAATTGGTTTTTGTGGTTGTCTGTCTGTTGGTTACTATGGTTGCAGTATAATTCAGTAGAGATAGCTGTCTGTTGGCTGTACGTTATGTACTATATGCTCATATGGGCAGTGTATTTGAGCATGCAGTGAACAATTATGAGCTCATGAAACTCAGCACAGATATGTATTCATGTTGTTCAGCTGGGCAAGCATTATAATTGAGTTTATGTCAAGTACTCCTTGCTGGGTTGCTATATATGGCTGCTTTTATTAGCAGCTTTGCTAGCAGCTCATTTTATATTCACATGCAGTTTTTGTATTTTTAGATCATTTTAATTATCTTTGTAGCTTCATGGGTCAGGTGCAGTATCTATATGTGGCTGCTTTTATTAGCAGCAAGGGGCTCAGAATTGCCACTGTTTGCAAAGGTGCTTCATTATTCTTCTTACGCAATACATGTGACAGTTGGTTCTTTTCTGAGAACCTCTTCAGTAACACTGATAGTTGGCTATTTTCTAGTAACAGAGAATGTCATNGTGCAGTATCTATATGTGGCTGCTTTTATTAGCAGCAAGGGGCTCAGAATTGCCACTGTTTGCAAAGGTGCTCTAATATTCTTCTTACGCAATACATGTGACAGTTGGTTCTTTTCTAAGAACCTCTTCAGTAACACTGATAGTGGGCTATTTTCTAGTAACAGAGAATGTCAGCTTCTCCAGTGAATTTGTGATGTAACATTGAAAGGGACAACGTTAGTGTTTGTTTGCAGAGCTGAATGAGTTTAGTNAATTTGTGATGTAACATTGAAAGGGACAACGTTAGTGTTTGTTTGCAGAGCTGAATGAGTTTAGTGGTTAGATTTNCTAATAATCAACTTAACTTAATAAACCATGAACTAAATGAGATTTTGAACAAAATGGTAATTGAATGAGTAGATAAATAAGCAAAAAACCAAATGTCAAGATACCAAGGGCCCGTTTGGGGCAGCTTAAAAGTGCGGCGGAGTTTTCAAAAACGCCGCCTTTGTGTTTGGTCCATGCTTCTCTCATGCGTTTTTTAAACCCATGTTTCACTGTTTAGGCTAAACAGTGAACGCAGGGCTATAGGTGTGTATCGCGTTTANGCGGGCTACCGTCCTTGCTATTCACGTCACGCCAGCCACATAGCTACTGGCGGCAATTCTACAGGTGTACGCGGTGGGCACAAGAACAGGATGACTGCAATTTCTTCAGGTGGGCCGACAGTACCTCCGTTTCTATGATATCCCAATTGGACACAGCTGCTCGGAGTTCGACGATATCACAATTTGGGAACACCGCTTGTGGTTCGAGTGCTTCCGTTTTTATGATATCCCAGTCGGACGGGTTTGCTCAAGGTTCTATTGTGTCAGAACCGGGCAGCAGTCGTCGTGATATGCTTCTACATTTCAAAGTCAAAATTGTAATTTTTTTCCTTGTAATTTTAACATGTTATTTTTTTTTTTGGTCTCATGATAGTACATATTAGTGTGTGAAGGTGTGTTTCACTTTGGTCTATGTAACTGTGCTTTTGTAATGTGATTCGAAAATATTTAATATTTTCATGTCTTAATAATAGAGCTTTAATTTTAAAAACTTGCTTAGAATTTTGTCTTTGGTGTCATGAATTTTTAAGTTTTTCTCCACTACCTGACTACAATAAGAAAGATGTTAAATTTGTAAATATCAAATTTTCAACGGGTTGTATGTGTCAAATGAGAATGAAGTGGGTTAATTGCTTCTAAAATAGTGCATCGGTAGAAAATGCGGTTTTGTTGCGAGCAATACCAATTCTGTGTGTCAGACTGGTCATTTAACTACAAAATCTGCAAATCAGTTGTTTACAAAACACACGAACTAAACAGCTAAACAGTTTATCCAGAACAGGGGCAAATTGGTCATTTATCCAGAATCAGTTGTTATGAAAACACACTAATCAAATAGTCAGTTAATTTATCCGGATTAGCTGGCCATCAGCAGATTATCAGAATAAGCTGCTTCTCAGCATAAGCGGGATAAGCTGCAGCTGTCCCAAACAGACCCTAACTTAAAACAATAATTGATAATTTTAAAGACAACCAAATCCACGTACGTAAACTTGGAAGTGGATTCCACTCATCAAGATTAACCAATTCAATTGAATGTCAATAATTATCTATGATGGTAAAATTGATACAGAAGTCTTTAAGGACTAGGCATCAGATTGAGATAAACTATTAAAATGGCAAACCATATTTGAAGTGGAAAAAGTGATATCTACAAAAAAAAAAAAAAAAAAAATTTACCGAGTCAAGATAAAATCTATTAGATAAGCATGTTGAGGACGATTGACAAGTTTGAGAATGAAACCTACCATCAATTGGGTCGAATTAAAAAAACTTCTGAAAGAAAAACACTCGCATTTATCATATTATAATCATTTGCTTGATAAATTTAATTCTTTATAGCAATGGACACAATTGACACTAGATACAATAACTAATTTAAAGAATTAGAATTTCATTTTGACATTATTGAATATCCCAAAATCACTCTCCATATTTATGAGTAATTTGTAACCTAATATTAAGAAAGAGATGACATGCATTCCAATGCAAAAACAAGTACACACTTTGCATTAGATTTTGAGAAAATTATGCAAATTTAATGTGTCAAAACAGGTTACTAAATATTGACAAAAAAAGAGTCACAACTTCTTCAAAGCAATCAAGTTCAGTATATTATATCTACTACATCTAAGGATAGTAACAAAATGGTCAATAAAGACAGTAAAGGAAAATCATATGCATCATATAGGCGCAAGTTTTTTACCTAGCCATGTTTTAAGCGTAAAAAAATGTATTCATTATGCTAGTAAACNAATATTGACAAAAAAAGAGTCACAACTTCTTCAAAGCAATCAAGTTCAGTATATTATATCTACTACATCTAAAGATAGTAACAAAATGGTCAATAAAGACAGTAAAGGAAAATCATATGCATCATATAGGCCTAAGTTTTTCACCTAGCCATGTTTTAAGCGTAAAAAAATGTAATCATTATGCTAGTAAATGTCCCCATATAAACTTCCATATAAAGGTGGAAGACAGAGATAATGAAAACAATAGCTCAGATAACATCCATGAGTTTGATGAGAAAATAGTAATCATGTGAAAGGTTTTAGTTATATTTCTTTGNTTCCATATAAAGGTGGAAGACAGAGATAATGAAAACAATAGCTCAGATAACATCCATGAGTTTGATGAGAAAGAAAATAGTAATCATGTGAAAGGTTTTAGTTATATTTCTTTAAATCTCGATGGAAGGGTACTGCAATTCAAGAAAAATGTTTACAAGCTTATATTGATTGTAAAAATTCCATGTCTAAATTTAAAACAAAAATCACAACCATAAAGTACATAAATCCTCCCTTTACCTCTCGTAGATATTTAGCTCCAATTCAGTTAGCTACCTACATTGATGGAATATGGGGAGATAGGCGTTCACGGACATTAAAAAGGTAATTCAGGGTAGACAATAACTTTATTATTTAAATGTTATCTTTTTTGTTTTTTTTTTTTTTTGAGATCTAATATACATATGATTTTCTTACTAATGAGAGATACTTTAGAAACTAAAAAAAAAACCTAAGAATAAGCATGATATTTCAAAAGATTAAAGGGTTGTTTGGAATCAATTTTAGTGATGTGTTTTTGTTTCCCAAAAAACAGAAAAAATAAAACATATTTTTTCACCTTAATTTTGTTGTCTTTTAAAAAAATTAATTTCATTTTTCAAAACACAACAAATTTTATTCAAAAACACTAAAGACATAAAATTTATTGTGTTTTAGAACAAATATGTTTTCTATGACTCCACATCCTGACCCATCACTGACATAGACACATTAGGTTTCCTTCGACCCCATGATTGCTACCCCACTTTTGCTATCAAGATGTTGCTGATGTTGGATGTCAAAAACGATGCTACAGACTGGCACCAACACTTACATTGAAAGGATTCAACCCCACTTCACTTCTGTGGTTAATGATGTAGAATATCGTTTAGAAGTAGAGTTTTACTTTGTTGAATCTGAGTGCTTGAGTTGCAGAAGTGGTAGCCATATGGTCAAAGGATTTCACCAATTCCTACAAGCAGATAGGCCATTTTGTTTATTCCCCAAACTCACTGCATCGTTGTCACTATCGATTTACAACCTCGAGATATGTGGCCTTATTTTTGCCATAATCATGAAGATCTCATTGGCTCGTAATATATGATATCAAAATGCATATCTTCTAATCATTTTACCTTACATTTGGGAATTATAATACTAGAATATTTCTTCCGTACAATACTCTTTCTATTGTTATTTGTGTGCATTTTTACGGTGCATGTTAACAATCTGTATCCATATGAAAATTACAGGCATATAATATAGCATAAGAATCAATGAAGATAATGCACAACTAGCGTGTTTGCTTGGATGTCAATACACAACAATGGGATCATAATTTGGCACTTGACTAAGAAATCAGATGTTATGAATGAGCTTAAGTAATTTTTTTCTTTGGGACTCGTCATTTATTATTGCTTATATCGCCTTTTCTTGGCAATTAAATTTCTAGCTCGAATCATCTCTTTCATACCATTAGAAGCAAGGGATATTTTTTTTTGGGCAAAATTTAAATAATTCAATCTTACAATATGTAAAGCATAAATAATATATCATAATAGCTACTGAGCTGAAATAATTAACAAAAAGAAATTAAAAAATATTACAAGTATATAAAAGGTTTTTGAAAAATTACAAAAACAAGCACGTTTTTTTTTTTGAAAAAATTAAATCCATAACAATACCAAATATAATTTGCTTCAAGTTAAAATAAGAACAAAAAAAACAAAAAATTAAAAACAGAAAGTGATCGCAAAAAACCCTAAGTTTCTCAATGAATTTAAAAAATATTCATATGTTTTGACTAAGCATGCTTTTGTGAAAGCAAGGAAGCAATGCGATTTCATCATTAGACTAAATAGTTCTATAATTGAATCATACAGTGACTGAAATTATGATTTTATTTAATTATGTTAATCAAGTGTTAGATGAATTTAAGGATATTTATCCAAATGGACTTCAGAATAAACTAGCGCTGCTGATAAACAACAAGACATTGATTTACTTCATGGACCATCATTGCACAATTTGACTTAATATATGATCAATCCAGTAGAAAAAGTCAAATTAAACAGAGTTTAATAAGTTACTTGAATGATTTATTAAGAAAAACATGAATCCTTATTTTATTACTACTTTCCTGAAATCTAAGAAAGATAGAAGTTTTCATTTGTGTGTCCAGAGTAAAGCAACTAAAAAAACCACCATTAAATATTGCTTCGATGTTTGGATGATGTATTGGATAGAATGAAAGGTGTATTTCCTTTGGGTTTAACAAGAGCACCTGATATTATAATGAGAATAATTAACCATGTATTGCCACCTTTAATTAAATATTCTCATATCCTTTACTTTGATGCAATTTTGAATTATGGAAGAACACAAGTTAATGATTTGGAGCAATTTAGAAAAGAATTTGAGATTTTTATTGGAAGAAAAGTAATAGTCTAAAAAATACTATTTTATTACTCCACTATAATCTTAAGATTTGTTGCAGCTATACATGAGTAGTTCGCAGATTCTTTTAAGGACAAAAAATTTATGATTAGCCAATATCTACTAATAAACATGGCAGT
>JXCR01097538.1:54071-68376 GCA_002079205.1 Phalaenopsis hybrid cultivar | reverse complement strand
ATTTGAGCTTATTTCATAAGTTCGTTATAAACCCGTTGGATCATTCACTTTCAATAATTCTCACAAAATATGCATAATTTGAATATCCTTTGCATGAGAATATTAAAAAAAAACTACTATGACAATTACAATATTTATGTTGATGTAACAACAGATCATACGGAGTACAGACAGGAAGATAAAATCGTGGTGCATTTAAATTCAGAAAAAGTTCCATAAAAACATTTAAGAAATTAAATGCAAGAAAGGCAAGGCCAAAATTGTGCAATGCATTGAACTTAATGCCTAAAAAAAAATAAGGGACGATTAAGTTATATTAATTTTCAATGTGCTGATTTGAGCTTATTTCTTAAGTTTGTTATAACCTCATTAGATTATTCTCTTTCAATTTGACGTGAGTTCACTCCAATGCCCTACAACATAATTTTAAAAAAATTGTTCCTGATGTTAACTTGGCTAATGAGGAAATGTTTATTGTTAATTTCAAAACACTTTTGTTCACCGGTAAGGCAAACATACAAAAATAGACTAATGGATTGCCTTTACTAGAAGCAAAAATAAAAAGTAAAGGAAAAAAAAAGGAAAAAGAAATCATGATTTTGATTATAAGTATTAAATGCAAAATTTGTTCAATATGGGCAACTTCAATGAAAATAGAGAATTTATTCTCATAGATGGAATTGCATGAAGCAATGATCTAAGCAAAGTTTATTTGTTTTAATTAGATGGTGTATGCTACTTTATTTGAAATTTAATAGCCTGGACATGCCACTACCAGAGTAAGGATTTATTTAGTATTTACAAATGCTAGGTTGCCCACTTGCCCTGTATGACTTGATATAATAAGACTAAATTAGTTTATTTCTTGAATACCATCAATCCAAGCAATAACAATTTTGTGATGATCTAAATGATTCTAATTCAAAAATTATTTTTTTTTTCAAAATCAAGTAAACTGATGCATGTTTGTAGCAAATTGTGCATTGTTATTTTCACCTATAAAAACAAGTATTGTTACTGATAAATTAATGATCTGTATCCACTTATGCACTCAAATAATAATTTATGCATGTAACAATTTTAAATATTGATTTTGAATAAGATCTAAAGCTTGAACTAGCTAGATATCTGGCATTAGATTGTGTTGATTTTGCACAAAACTAATCTACTAGAAAAGGAATGACATTTTTATAAATATAGATTCTAAAGCACGAAATTGAACAACCCTAACTGAGTAATCGTTTCACCTTCCACTAGTCAATCTTGTGTTATTAAATGTGATTCCTACTTAGTAATTACAAGTGCTACTGCAAGATTCCAAAGGAAGTAATCTACTTACAACCTAAACTTACATGGGGTAATTTCTTTCTCTGATCTAATTTCTTATGCGTACTATATATTGACTCGCTTCTATTCGTGATTATATTCAGAAAATAATTTATCTCGATGATATATTTTCATCTGCATACTTTATAATTGACTTGCTTCTATTCNACTTACAACCTAAACTTACATGGGGTAATTTCTTTCTCTGATCTAATTTCTTATGCGTACTATATATTGACTAGCTTCTATTCGTGATTATATTCAAAAAATAATTTATCTCAATGATATATTTTCATCTGCATACTTTATAATTGACTTGCTTCTATTTGTAATTACATTCAAATTTTACACAACAAAAAATCTACTATAATTTCTAGCTAATTTTGTGTGGCTCAAATTTCTCGATGTGTACTTTGAATTTATCAAAGCATTATAGCTTTTGGGTTCTAATACTCATATTTATTGTTTGATTTTAAATAAAGTGCATTGTTGGCTTGTTTAGCGGCCTTGTGATGTGTGAATAATTTAGTTCCATTACATGATTTAAATGCATCGTATCACATAATTGCATTAGAAAGCCTTAAGCCCATAAACCATCTTGCACCATGGTTGATTTACCGTCATTAAGTTTATTTTCAAACTAATTGTCTTTATTTAACCATCATGCAGGCCATAGCTAAATAATAAAAAATCATACTTTGCCCATTTTAAGTGCATTCACACAATGTAGATTAGCAAATATAAATTCATGTTTTTAAAGAGATGACACATGACATGACATGCCTGCTATATCCATAGCTCAAAAGGAGCTTGTACAATGATATGCTATTCGCTGAGATACCTACTTTTTATTCCTAGCATATAAGAGAGCATATCTTCTTCCATTATGTTATGTCATGTCATCTTCTTAGTGAATAAAATTTCTGTTCTACAAAACGTGTGGTCCTTGATCTCCAAGTGTGGATATTTACTAAGCCGATTCATGAATTATTCAGTTCTAGAGATAGTGTTACCCCTTTAAATATCAGAATTTCATGATCATCATGATAGCATAAAAAACAGATTTAGAGTCTGCATTTACTCTAATTATCATAACAAACGCAAAAAAATGTAATTCCTATTTCTTCCATGTGTAATTAAACTTCTGCGTTTTTGCGTGCTAGAGGACATGTAAGCTTCTTGTCACGGAGAAAAAAGTTTCACATCGGCTAAGTGTAGAGCCGAAGAGCATTATTTAAGTCCTAGGCTGCCCACCTCTCTTAAGATCTTTTTTGGGAGATGACAAATGGTATCAGAGCAGATTACTGCCTGCCAGGTGTGTGGACTCTTCATGGTCCAGTGGGACCCTCGGAGGAGTCGATCCGTGACAAGGGCGTCACGTGATTGAGTGGAGGAAAATGTCACGGACAAAAAGTCCCACATCAGCTAGGTGTAAGGCCGAAGAACAGTATTTAAGTCCTAGGTTGCCCACCACTCTTAAGAGCTCTTCTGGGAGGTGACATTCTGTTTTAAATCATGTATATTAACTAAATACTGAATCATAATTAGGTTTACGAAGGACGGTTCAAAAGTACTATAAGTTTATTTTTCTTTAAACAGCAGTAGCAGTCTTGATCAGTAGCACTATATTGCCCAAGTGCATGGCAGTATTTTAGCACGAAAGTGAATAACCTTCACAAAGACATAATAATGCACCTTCATCAGATTACAAAAATGACAATTCCTGGTCAAGAATTAAGTGCTTATAACAAGAAGGAAATAATGAAAGTTATAACAAGCTTTTCCTTGCTGACTGCAGATACATAACCATGTCAATACTAACAATTGCAGAAAGAAAAGTGGAATTGCAGCAACTTTTTATCTTTTTGGCAGGAAGAAACCACTACGCACTTATAAATAAGGCATATAATTGTAAATAGTAAAGTACTAATTCCAAAAAGAAAGAGAACTTGTAATGACCAGATAAAACATTCTAACAGATACAGAATAGTACTAGTAAGAATGATCCAAAGATCAAACACAATTGAATTATAGCCAAGATCAATTAGGAGCATACTACATTGCAAAGGCTGTACATTGGCAAAGAAAACCTATACACAAACCTACTATATCAAAAGCAAACAGGCTAAAGAAACTTGTTGATGGCCAGAAAAATCTATCAGTTAAAGATTGCATACCTGCAGTATATTAAGAACTGTCCTTATTACATCTTGATCTTTTAATATATCAACACTTCTACTAGCCTGGCCAATAATTTCAGCCCATCTCTGCACCAAAGTGCACACATACATTTGAGAAAAAGAAAGCTAATATTCATTTAAAAGAATAAAAAAAATATATGGAATGAATCAATAAATATTAGTTTGAACATGGTTGCTATAAGTTGGAATGTTCCAACCTGGTTAGGAAGATCCATTAACCGCTTCAGATACTCATCTCTTCTAGCAGGATCGGGTTCTGCTTGAATCATATGACCAACCTGCAATTAGAATCTCAAATAAGTCATAAGGTTTAAAACATTACGAAATGAAGAAATTTCAGAAAAGTATTTTCAAAAAAAAAACAAAAAAACAAAAAGAAAAAATTCAACATACAGCTTCATAAAATGTATGAATCTGATGAGGCTCAAGATCTGCAACGGTAGATGCAAGGCTTGACAGGAGTTCAGATAAAAATGGCTCATTCTCGCCTACCTGAAGTTATCAAGAAAAAGGTTTCATAACAAACAAATCGAAAAGTCACCGTACGGTACCATGCAGGAACTAAATTATAGTTATTTTACATATCAATTCCAAAACAAAAAAAAAAAAGAATTGGTAAGGGAAAGGAAACCAATAAACAATTTCAATACACACAAATGGAAAAGAAAAAAAATGAAAAAAATTAAGTTGCCAAACTTTGCTAGATTGCTGACAAGTTTCAGTCATGTTTCAATACCATAAAAGGCTTCATCTAATATAAACACAAACACCTTAATTATAACAACATACAACAACATACAACAATTAAGAGGGACACAACAAGGGACACAACAACATACTCCAAATTTTGATTTGCTATGGCGGATCTGCAACGAGGGACACAACAACATACAACAATTAAGCATGCATGATGTCGTGTATCATCACTCCAAATTTTGATAACTATTGGACACTTGAGATGAAAAATAAAAAACCAGAACCTCAATGTAAATGGCAATTCAGTTCATACAAGAAAAACAAAACAAAAAACAAGCACCATAAAAAGATGACCAATTAATCAAAAACCATGCACTCATAGAAAATCAAAATTAATAACCATGGAAAAACAATATCAAAATTATGAAAATAAAAGCTAGATAGAAAGAAATCATAAAATAAATTATCTCAGTTATAAATAAAGATAACCACCCAAAAATATTAATTCCGCAATTTTTTAAGGATCAGAAGAGAAGTAATAACTTCATTACCCTATAGATGATAAATTTCAAATTCAAAATTCCAAATTCACGCTGTATTTTCTAATAACAAAAATAGAAAAGAAATAATATAAAGAGCTATCAACAGAAATCCAATAGATTGCAATTCCCAACATCTAAATTTTGCACTGAGAAATAAGAATTATGGATTGCTACAATTACATGAACACCACACTAGCAATGACAGTCCACAGAGAATTATGTAACCATCGCAAGCCAAATATAAAGATCTATTAGGTAAACACAACAATTTTACCGGGTCAAAAGAAACATTAATGAGGAAAATTTAAGCATAAATTGGGGATCCATGCATGTTTCTCTCCATCGCACAGGGTATAAATGATAACCTGAATGAGATGCTTTTTTTAGTAGCCATTATTTCATCAATTTTAGACATTATTTCATCTTCAAAAATATCTTTTAAGAATAAAACATATATAAACGCTTATAACTTATGCAGAAAATGTGTCGGAAGTGAGTCCCAAAAGAGATACAAATAGAAGAATTAAAGGGTTTGGAAGTTCACGAAATAAAATCAAATCAAATACAATCAAAACTAGAGAAATAGATGAATTCTCTGATTTGAAAGTATGTCTCAATTCATGTTTTCCTAAAAATTAATTATTTGAAAATTCCATCAAGAAGCCTTCAAGAAATAGACAACCCATCACCTTTTCATCCGTTTTAAATTTCACATATCCCCACTTCACATTTAGAGCACATGTGTAACAGTCATAATTAATAAAAATATACATACAAAAAATTATCACACAAACCATTCATGAGTAATCAATAGAGCAATAAGATTTGATGCATGTATGATATGCAAAAATTATTCATAGATTTCTCAGGGATATTGATGCAGGAGCTCCCGCAGAATCGTGGGATCGATATCATGTGATCCCAGATATCCTGCAATTCTGGATATCCCACGATCCCAAAACAGCTCGGATTTTGCAAAATTGTGGAATCAGATACTCTCGAGATCGCATAAGTTTTCTTGTCCCATTTGCAACTTTTGCAGAAAATTTTGCCCTTTTAAGCTATGTTTCTTATTTTTTTTATTTCAAATTAGAGTTATTTTCTTTAAGGATACTATCTATGTGTCGTACTCTCTGTTTTGGGACATTAGCATTATTTTGGGGATTTGAAATAGTATTCATTGATTTCTACCCTGAGGGTTGATGTATCATCTTCCTTTTGCAAGTGAAGAGTTATAGCTCATTCGAACATAAAATCATAGTTCACTCTATTTTTTTTCAATCGAGACATCTGGCAAACGGCTCATATTCTCATTCCCTTGCCATTCCACAACCATTTCCCCACTACATTCGCTTCCTAAATAACTTTTAAGAGCCCTAACACAGTGTCAGATATGCTATAACTAATTTCAAGAAAATAAGAAGAACAAAACTTAAATTTATATTTAACAGACTCCACAAGATTCTCCGAATCACAAATAAATGATCTACAATAAGATGTTCATGTCATTCGGAAGAACATAATCCTCTAAGAAAACAAACTCCCAAAACTTTACAATTGCTTGTGAAGAATTGTATACTTTATAGTTTACTAGATAAATGAACTTTAAATTTTCAAATCTACTTTTAAGGAAACCATCATTAATAAATCCTATAAAGTGTTAACATAATTTAACTTTCCCCAATTTTAATGAATTTGTAAATTAGAAAAAAACATTTTAGTGTCTATAATGAGCCTAAAAATGGCATTTTCACAAACATCTCTTTGAGGATAAGAGGATAAAACAAACAGTGGCAGGAGTCAAACAAAAAATAGATGAAAACTTCACAAAAGTATTTAAACATATTAATCCAATTTAAATAAATAGTGCACCACACTCTTGAAAAAAGAATGGAAAATTCATATAATCAAGGAAATTAGAAAGACCCAAAAAGACAGTCGCATATGTAATCTCCTCCAATGCATAACAAAAATTCATATTTAAAGGGGAAACAAATGTTAAAAAATTGTGCAATCGGACACTGCGGCATTTTTTATTTAAGTGGAGAGAAACATAAATCCATATTTAAAAGGAGAAAAAAATGTTTAAAATTGTACAATTGGGGCATTGAGATATTTTTATTCGTGCAGAGAGACATGAGCATCAAGAGAATTTGAGGCATAAACCTCAAAATCAACAAATTGTGCAAATGAAATAAGTATTATTTTAAGCTCAAATTGTTTAATAAGAAGCAACATATTAACACCCTAACATAATAAATGTCATAAAGTTGTTCAAAATAAGAAATAACATTTTAACATCCAAATATTAAATCAAGAAATAACAATAGTTAGAAAAACTTAAAAAAAGAAGTGAAAACATTGCAATTTAAAATAAGTGTGGTACAAATATTATTTCTCCCACTCCTACTATCCACTATAAAATAAAAACATATAAAAACATTCAGGTTAGAGTTTTCAAATTCAAAGGTCTCAACCTTTTAATGGAATCATATGTATAACGATTTAATATCTCCCTTGTTTTATCCTCTATTATGAAGATCCTCCTCGTCTTAAATCTCAAATATCTTCCTATTATTTAATCAATATTTATGATTAGATTTTTAAATAATTATTATGTTGAAAATAACCGCTTCATTTACATCCTAGTTATACATTATATGGGTAAGCTAAAAATGTTTATTAGCGTATTTTACTTATATTTTTAAGAAAAATCCCAGATACAAGTGTGCACATCTCACGAAAAATAAGGCAAGAAGCACCTTGAGGCAGGTCACATATTATGTGATCCGTAAATCCCATTTAATACAAAATGAGGATTAAGCTTGATTATAATTTTTTTTCCATAAAAAATATGGAAATAAACTTTTTAATGCATTATTTTATTTCATGGAATAAAGGAGGTCAAAACAANAAGAGTTTATAGCTCATTCGAACATAAAATCATAGTTCACTCTATTTTTTTTCAATCGAGACATCTGGCAAATGGCTCATATTCTCATTCCCTTGCCATTCCACAACCATTTCCCCACTATNGCAGTTCATGGCTTTCTGGTGTGATACATGTTTGTGTTTCATGGTTAGTGTTAGATCCATAAACCTCAACATTGTTTACGTATTTGTAAGCGAAAAGCAGTTGGTTTAGGGTTTTGTGGCTTGAGATCTTTGAGGTTTTTCAGAAACCTTATTTTTGCATATGCTCCTACATTTGATTTGATTTAATGCCATAAATACTTGGACGTTTACATATTTTTACATTTGCTGGAAAGATGTGCTGGAAAGATGTGCCCTAGCTACCGAGAAAAATGTATTTTAACATCAGTTAGTTGTTGTATGTTGCTATTGATGTGTTGGAGAAGTGGAAAGATTTGATACTTATCTGTTTTTGATATGGTAGGTACTCCATATGTTTGGTTAGTTCAGATCTAATACTTCTCGGATTCTGATGTACTCCGTATGTTTGGTGAGTCCAGAAGGTACTCCATATGTTTGAGCATCATGCAATCGACAATGGGATATGTCATTGTCGCTTCCAGAAATGAATGAGTTTAATGTGTTGAATGAAAATGGGTTTAGAATTGAGAAGTTTGAAAATTCTCAAATGGTTTTGTTATAACAAATTTCCCTGTAATGCTTTGATTTTAAATGAGACGGAAAATTGGTTTTTGTGGTTGTCTGTCTGTTGGTTACTATGGTTGCAGTATATTTCAGTAGAGATAGCTGTCTGTTGGATGTACGTTATGTGCTATATGCTCATATGGGCAGTGTATTTGAGCATGCAGTGAACAATTATGAGCTCATGAAACTCAGCACAGATATGTATTCATGTTGTTCAGCTGGGCAAGCATTATAATTGAGTAGGTTATATGTCAAGTACTCCTTGCTGGGTTGCTATATATGGCTGCTTTTATTAGCAGCTTTGCTAGCAGCTCATTTTATATTCACATGCAGTTTTTGTATTTTTAGATCATTTTAATTATCTTTGTAGCTTCATGGGTCAGGTGCAGTATCTATATGTGGCTGCTTTTATTAGCAGCAAGGGGCTCAGAATTGCCACTGTTTGCAAAGGTGCTCTAATATTCTTCTTACGCAATACATGTGACAGTTGGTTCTTTTCTAAGAACCTCTTCAGTAACACTGATAGTGGGCTATTTTCTAGTAACAGAGAATGTCAGCTTCTCCAGTGAATTTGTGATGTAACATTGAAAGGGACAACGTTAGTGTTTGTTTGCAGAGCTGAATGAGTTTAGTGGTTAGATGTGATTAATGATATGGGGTACTCTCTATTTACCTACAGTTTTGCTCTTTTGCATTACGTAGACAATATTGGAAGGGTGGTTTATATTCTTTGAATATGGATGGAATGAGCAGCAGCTTTTTTTTCTTGCTGTAATAGGAATCTGCTGCATTATTGAAGAGGTCATGAATGGTACCTGTCTTCTGCATAAGGGGAATACTGCATGTGAATAGAAAGAGATGTAAGGGAGAAATATAGACTGAAGGTCTGAATTTAGAAAGAGATTTGTTGCAGGGCAACTATGTGGTCCATATATTTTCCTATGGTTTCTACTGCTCAAACATAGAGAACAGTGTAGATAGAAATTAATATTAGATATACTTTTATTTTTAGCCAATATTTGTTGGTGAGGGATGTGGCCAGTTCTGGAATGATACAAACATAAGAGATCTTTTACTTCTTGGCCGATCCGAATTCAGGAATGGTTCTCCTTAGGCTGTGGTACTTCAACAATTTGTTGTTTGCATGTTCTCCTTGCTTTGATGAAAGCAATAGTTCATTTTTCATATTTCCATAAGCTGGTATGGTCTCCTTGCTTTGCTGAAAACATGGGAAAGCATTTGAAAATTTCGAAAATTGTTGAATGCAATCATTTAAGGTGTATAGATTTTGAAAATTGATGTCCAAGCTTGTATCTATGGACTAATGGTTTAAGTTTTTGGTTATATGATTGGATATGTCTTGGTTGGTATATCTTGGTTCGTCACTGAACTCATTTTAATTATTGCACTATTTTCTGCACTACTTTTATACACCTCTCAGCTGCTGTTGAATCTGAACTCATTTTATTGAGATAGATGTGGAGCAGCTTGGATGACCACAATTTTTTTTTTTTTGTCAGCAATCGTTGCCTCCATACTTAGGTAAGTACATTTTCTTTATTTCCTAATTTTTTTTTACTGATCTATTCTATTTAATAACTGCAGGACGATGAGTTCCAAATATTCAGGGAAGTTCGGGCAACTGATGTGCCAGTGCGGGCTACCGTCCTTGCTATTCACGTCACGCAGCCACATAGCTACTGGCGGCAATTCTAAAGGTGTCCGCGGTAGGCACAAGGACAGAATGACTGCAAATTCTTCAGGTGGGCCGACAGTACCTCTGTTTCTATGATATCCCAACTGGACACCGCTGCTCGTAGTTCGACGATATCACAATTTGGGAACACCGCTTGTGGTTCGAGTGCTTCCGTTTCTATGATATCCCAGTCGGACGGGTTTGCTCAAGGTTCTATTGTGTCAAAACCGGGCAACAGTCGTCGTGATATGCTTCTACATTTTAAAGTCAATATTGTAATTTTTTTCCTTGTAATTTTAACATGTTTTTTTTTTTTGGTCTCATGATAGTACATATTAGTGTGTGTAGGTGTGTTTCACTTTGGTCTATGTAACTGTGCTTCTGTAATGTGATTCGAAAATATTTAATATTTTCATGTTTTAATAATAGAGCTTTAATTTTAAAAACTTACTTAGAATTTTGTCTTTGGTGTCATGAATTTTTAAGTTTTTCTCCACTACCTGACTGCAGTAAGAAAGATGTTAAATTTGTAAATATCGAATTTTCAACGGGTTGTATGTGTCAAATGAGAATGAAATGGGTTAATTGCTTCTAAAATAGCGCATCGGTAGATAATGCGGTTTTGTTGCGAGCAATACCAATTATGTGTGTCAGACTGGTCATTTAACAACAAAATCTGCAAATCAGTTGTTTACAAAACACACGAACTAAACAGCTAAACAGCTTATCCAGAACAGGGGCAAATTGGTCATTTATCCAGAATCAGTTGTTATGAAAACACACTAATCAAATAGTCAGTCAATTTATCTGGATTAGTTGGTCATCAGCAGATTATCAGAATAAGCTGCTTATCAGCATAAGCTGCAGCTGTCCCAAACAGACCCTAACTTAAAACAATAATTGATAATTTTAAAGACAACCAAATCCACGTACGTAAACTTGGAAGTGGATTCCACTCATCAAGATTAACCAATTCAATTGAATGTCAATAATTATCTATGATGGTAAAATTGATACAGAAGTCTTTAAGGACTAGGCATCAGATTGAGATAAACTATTAAAATGGCAAACCATATTTGAAGTGGAAAAAGTGATATCTACAAAAAAAAAAAAAAAAAAAATTTACCGAGTCAAGATAAAATTTATTAAATAAGCATGTTGAGGACGATTGACAAGTTTGAGAATGAAACCTACCATCAATTGGGTCGAATTAAAAAAACTTCTGAAAGAAAAACACTCGCATTTATCATATTATAATCATTTGCTTGATAAATTTAATTCTTTATAGCAATGGACACAATTGACACTAGATACAATAACTAATTTAAAGAATTAGAATTTTATTTTGACATTACTGAATATCCCAAAATCACTCTCCATATTTATGAGTAATTTGTAACCTAATATTAAGAAAGAGATGACATGCATTCCAATGCAAAAACAAGTACACACTTTGCATTAGATTTTGAGAAAATTATGCAAATTTAATGTGTCAAAACAGGTTACTAAATATTGACAAAAAAAGAGTCACAACTTCTTCAAAGCAATCAAGTTCAGTATATTATATCTACTACATCTAAAGATAGTAACAAAATGGTCAATAAAGACAGTAAAGGAAAATCATATGCATCATATAGGCCTAAGTTTTTCACCTAGCCATGTTTTAAGCGTAAAAAAATGTAATCATTATGCTAGTAAATGTCCCCATATAAACTTCCATATAAAGGTGGAAGACAGAGATAATGAAAACAATAGCTCAGATAACATCCATGAGTTTGATGAGAAAATAGTAATCATGTGAAAGGTTTTAGTTATATTTCTTTGAATCTCGATGGAAGGGTACTGCAATTCAAGAAAAATGTTTACAAGCTTATATTGATTGTAAAAATTCCATGTCTAAATTTAAAACAAAAATAACAACCATAAAGTACATAAATCCTCCCTTTACCTCTCGTAGATATTTAGCTCCAATTCAGTTAGCAACCTACATTGATGGAATATGGGGAGATAGGCGTTCACGGACATTAAAAAGGTAATTCAGGGTAGACAATAACTTTATTATTTAAATGTTATCTTTTTTGTTTTTTTTAGATCTAATATACTTATGATTTTCTTACTAATGAGAGATACTTTAGAAACTAAAAAAAAAAACTAAGAATAAGCATGATATTTCAAAAGACTAAAGGGTTGTTTGGAATCAATTTTAAGTGATGTGTTTTTGTTTCCCAAAAAACAGAAAAAATAAAACATATTTTTTCACCTTAATTTTGTTGTCTTTTAAAAAAATTAATTTCATTTTTCAAAACACAACAAATTTTATTCAAAAACACTAAAGACATAAAATTTATTGTGTTTTAGAACAAATATGTTTTCTATGACTCCACGTCCTGACCCATCACTGACATAGACACATTAGGTTTCCTTCGACCCCATGACTGCTACCCCACTTTTGCTATCAAGATGTTGCTGATGTTGGATGTCAAAAACGATGCTACAGACTGGCACCAACACTTACATTGAAAGGATTCAGCCCCACTTCATTTCTGCGGTTAATGATGTAGAATATCGTTTAGAAGTAGAGTTTTACTTTGTTGAATCTGAGTGCTTGAGTTGCAGAAGTTGTAGGCGTATGGCAAAGGATTTCACCAATTCCTACAAGCAGATAGGCCATTTTGTTTATTCCCCAAACTCACTGCATCGTTGTCACTATCGATTTACAACCTCGAGATATGTGGCCTTATTTTTGCCATAATCATGAAGATCTCATTGGCTCGTAATATATGATATCAAAATGCATATCTTCTAATCATTTTACCTTACATTTGGGAATTATAATACTAGAATACTTCTTCCGTACAATACTCTTT
The DNA here is from genome assembly GCA_002079205.1 of Phalaenopsis hybrid cultivar. Classification (NCBI taxonomy): domain Eukaryota; kingdom Viridiplantae; phylum Streptophyta; class Magnoliopsida; order Asparagales; family Orchidaceae; genus Phalaenopsis; species Phalaenopsis hybrid cultivar. The sequence goes on along the minus strand of JXCR01097538.1, from coordinate 55,430 downwards.
CTATTGTTATTTGTGTGCATTATTACTGTGCATGTTAACAATCTGTATCCATATGAAAATTACAGGCATATAATATAGCATAAGAATCAATGAAGATAATACACAACAATGGGATCATAATTTGGCACTTGACTAAGAATTCAGATGTTATGAATGAGCTTAAGTAAATTTTTTCTTTGGGACTCATCGTTTATTATTGCGTATATCGCCTTTTCTTGGCAATTAAATTTCTAGCTCGAATCATTTCTTTCATACCATTAGAAGCAAGGGATTTTTTTTTTTTGGGCAAAATTTAAATGATTCAATCTTACAATATGTAAAGCATAAATAATATACCATAATAGCTACTGAGCTGAAATAATTAACAAAAAGAAATTAAAAAATATTACAAGTATATAAAAGGTTTTTGAAAAATTACAAAAACAAGCACGTTTTTTTTTTTTGAAAAAATTAAATCCATAACAATACCAAATATAATTTGCTTCAAGTTAAAATAAGAACAAAACAAACAAAAAATTAAAAACAGAAAGTGATCGCAAACAACCCTAAGTTTCTCAATGAATTTAAAAAATATTCATATATTTTGACTAAGCATGCTTTTGTGAAAGCAAGGAAGCAATGCGATTTGATCATTAGACTAAATAGTTCTATAATTGAATCATACAGTGACTGAAATTATGGTTTTATTTAATTATGTTAATCAAGTGTTAGATGAATTTAAGGATATTTATCCAAATGGACTTCAGAATAAACTAGCGCTACTGATAAACAACAAGACATTGATTTACTTCATGGACCATCATTGCACAATTTGACTTAATATATGATCAATCCAGTAGAAAAAGTCAAATTAAACAGAGTTTAATAAGTTACTTGAATGATTTATTAAGAAAAACATGAATCCTTATTTTATTACTACATTCCTGAAATCTAAGAAAGATAGAAGTTTTCATTTGTGTGTCCAGAGTAAAGCAACTAAAAAAACCACCATTAAATATTACTTCGATGTTTGGCTGATGTATTGGATAGAATGAAAGGTGTATTTCCTTTGGGTTTAACAAAAGCACCTGATATTTTAATGAGAATAATTAACCATGTATTGCCACCTTTAATTAAATATTCTCATATCCTTTACTTTGATGCAATTTTGAATTATGGAAGAACACAAGTTAATGATTTGGAGCAATTTAGAAAAGAATTTGAGATTTTTATTGGAAGAAAAGTAATAGTCTAAAAAATACTATTTTATTACTCCACTATAATCTTAAGATTTGTTGCAGCTATACATGAGTAGTTCGCAGATTCTTTTAAGGACAAAAAATTTATGATTAGCCAATATCTACTAATAAACATGGCAGT
>JXCR01097538.1:3623-41643 GCA_002079205.1 Phalaenopsis hybrid cultivar | reverse complement strand
AAACCAGAGAAGCTTTGGAAATTGAATCTAATATACCAAAAGAATGATCAGTATACTGACAAAAAAATAAACCGCCTAAACAAGAAACTTCCTAGAAACGTCATGTTCTTCAACCTTCCGAAGCTGAAAAACAATGAGGTATCATACTATTAATACAAATCACATATGAAAGATGATTTGGATTAAAATAAATTACAACTTGAACTTCAAAACTAACCTTGGCCTACTGAATAGAGACTATGATTATTCATGCTGATAAAATCCCAAACTTAAATGTCATGCACTCACCAGAAGGCCAACTCAATAAACAAAAGAGCATGAATCCTGATTAAGACTTCTTTGAACATCCAGATACTAGAGTTTCTAAAATTCTCACCTAAATCTATGGCAAAAAAAAAAAGAGAAGTGTTTGACACAACATCATTTTAAAATACAATCCAGAACTTGTAAGGACAAAGAGCTCATTTATTATAGATAAAAAAATTGAAGCCTGTAGTCATTTCACTGACAAAAGAGGGCATCAGAAAGATCATCTTTTCTTTTAATTTTGATGNTTTAAGCCATTTTATAAAAAGAGTACAATCACTTTGGCCTTGTCTATATTGTATTCCACACATCACATTCATGGATCTTCCAAATCATGCCCCCAAATATAATTCCAACCCATATAGTCCTTCTTAGTTTACGTGGGGAAAATTTTTGTTGAATCCTAATGGATGGATGAACCATACAACTTTATTCAGCAGCACCACATTAAGTCATTTTTTCATCATATTATTGCATGAAAATCCAAAGTAGCCAAAGATACGAAGAAATGAAATGCATTCATTTTCTCCCAGTAGGACAAATGCTTCTTGATAGTCTATTTCATCAGATTGTTACTCTCTTACTACTAATCTAACACTGTCTCTCTCAAAACTTCCATAAACTTGGATAGTCACATTCATTTCATTTAAACTGCAAAGCTTTATTATTTAAAAACTAAACTAATTATAGTGTCCTGTCAAAAAAAACATCACGATAAAACTATGCTCAATAACCAAAATTTAATGCAAGATGTCTTAGAATCTGAAATTTCTCGATGCAGTTATGATAACACCACATATTATACAATACAAATTTATAGTCTCTTGACAGCAACTAAGGTTTAAAAACACTAAGAATCTCCACGCATAAAAAATTACAACTTCTAAAAAATGAATGTTTAGAAATATAGAACTATGATAAATCATGCAATTCTTGGAAATTATGCATTCCTAGAAAACTAAACTGTATTTTACTTAAATAAATTCAATCACTCATAAATTCAAATTAATAGACACTTTGACAACTATTCTGCAACTAAGATTAAAAAACACTAAGAATCTCCATGCATGAAACAATTCCAACTTCTAAGAAATGAAAGGTTAGAAATATATAATTGTATTAAATCATACAATTATTGGAAATTATGCACTCCTAAAAAACTAAATTGTATTTAACTTTCACTCATGTAAAACAATAAATAGATTTAAAAAAGAAATCAAGTACCAGAACATAAGCCATACAATCAAGCATATATTGTTTTTGGAACAAAGACATAATCTCTCCCAAAATCTTCAGTCCCCTAATTGGTCAAAATGTAAAGGAATTAAANCAACTATTCTGCAACTAAGATTAAAAAACACTAAGAATCTCCATGCATGAAACAATTCCAACTTCTAAGAAACGAAAGGTTAGAAATATATAATTGTATTAAATCATACAATTATTGGAAATTATGCACTCCTAAAAAACTAAATTGTATTTAACTTTCACTCATGTAAAACAATAAATAGATTTAAAAAAGAAATCAAGTACCAGAAAATAAGCCATACAATCAAGCATATATTGTTTTTGGAACAAAGACATACTCTCTCCCAAAATCTTCAGTCCCCTAATTGGTCAAAGTGTAAAGGAATTAAGCATCTAGTGAAATTTTTATATAGAAAAAATAAATCAAATACCTTTTCACATGCCTCAAATCACCTATCCATAAACAAAGACTCCCCTTAGAAAAAACAATAATAATAATAATAATAATAAGTAGGNGTGAAATTTTTATATAGAAAAAATAAATCAAATACCTTTTCACATGCCTCAAATCACCTATCCATAAACAAACTCCCCTTAAAAAAACAATAATAATAACAATAAAAAAAAGTAGGAAAAAAAAAAGTAGATGATGAAAAAAACTACACCCAAAAATACACTATACCGACACAAACTCAACAAAGCATCAAAATACACTGCAATAATCATCTAATTACCCACTAGAAGCCCACCACTGCAACTCCTCAGTCGCAAGCTTGATGCACACTCCAAAGGCAAGCACAAAAAAGGTCAGAAGCCTTTGATGCACACTTCAAAAGCAACTACAAGTTCTGCAACATATTTTCTATAAATAATAAAGGAAACTAAGTCTAGCATTTAAACTGGTTTCAAGGGCAATGCTTTTTAGGGTATGTCATAAGTTTCAAGCCTTTATGTTGGGTGCAGTCCACACACACAAGCTAATGAACTTCTGCAAGGGGACACACCTTAACAATCAAAGAAATACTTCGNGGTGCAGTCCACACACACAAGCTAAATGAACTTCTGCAAGGGGACACACCTTAACAATCAAAGAAATACTTCTGCTAGGCATACAAGGCAAGCAATTACCAAACCTCTTGCATGAGAAGCCACCAAAAAGAAGGTTGCATATTGCCTTGGTTGGAGGTTCAAGAGAGTAAAATCAGCTCAATTCAATTTTCTATCATACATGATTCTAAGCTTGAGCCACAACAATCAGTATGNATACTTCTGCTAGGCATACAAGGCAAGCAATTACCAAACCTCTTGCATGAGAAGCCACCAAAAAGAAGGTTGGATATTGCCTTGGTTAGAGGTTCGAGAGAGTAAAATCGGCTCAATTCAATTTTCTATCATACATGATTCTAAGCTTGAGCCACAACAATCAGTATAGTTCATTTTGGTTCAAAGGGATGAAAACTTGAGCTTGAACTAAGCTTTCACTTGCTTGAGATCAAATGAATAACAGAAAGAAGAGCACTCCCTTCTTTATTTCTATTCATTTGACAGACAAGCATTTTGCGGCCAGTTAATTTAGCAGCAGTAAGGAATTGCCAANGCTTGAACTAAGCTTTCACTTGCTTGAGATCAAATGAATAACAGAAAGAAGAGCACTCCCTTCTTTATTTCTTTTCATTTGACAGACAAGCATTTTGCGGCCAGTTAATTTAGCAGCAGTAAGGAATTGCCAGAATTGTGAACATCAAAGCAAGCAAATATACTCATCAAATTTCAAATCAAGCTTGCTCCTGCAAAGCATGTCAAGGTCGGGTAGCATCAAGATTAAAAATAAGTTGAAATTAAATGAATTCAGCATTACACAATGTTGCCGCCACTCATTTTATCAACAGTAATAAATAGCCAAAATCTGTGATCATCACAGCAAGGAACTTTGCTCGACAAATTTTAAATTAAGCTTTGCTCTTGCAAAGCATGTCAAAGCTGGGTAGCGCATCCAGACTACAAATATCTTGAAATTAACATACTTTATAAATAAACTACAAAAAATAGTTACTATATTGAAATTGTTTTCCCTCATAAAATAAAGGTACCTACCAAAAAATATTTAAAAAAATATAATTTATGAATAAGGCCACTTTATATTACATCATTCAGAAATAAAATTAGACCACAAATACAGGCCAAACAATAACGTACCTGTGTAATTATAAATTTCCGCTTACATTTTTGAACAATTTTCAGAAAAGTGTCGCATGCCATATCCTGAAATACAAATAAATAACAATAAAATAGAATTAAAATCATAAACTGCATTTTTAAACTAAATTACAACTGTTAAATCTATAGAGTATCAAGGAATAGCCGGAAAAAAAAAAATTGGTAGATATCTCCATCCCAAAAATGATCATAGTCAAACAAGATTCATGAGGAACAACAATGAGATCCAAACAAAAGTAAACATACAATAAATAAATAAAANTGATCATAGTCAAACAAGATTCATGAGGAACAACAATGAGATCCAAACAAAAGTAAACATACAATAAATAAAAAAAAATTATCGAGCACATGAACACCCACCCAGCATTAATTAAAACAATACCTTAGAAGGAATAACAACAGCATTGGTATAAATTAACTAGTAGCAGCTTTACGAACAATGGGGTTTATTACAACTGTTACAACTTTTTTTAAAGATAGTTGTAATGTTATCATAGGGAAAGCAATTCTTTAAAAGCAAGTATTATAAATATTTCCTTTTAGAAAAAGTAGGAAAACAAAATTTTTACAGCTACAACACAAACAAAATGGTAGGATAAAACCAACNACAGCATTGGTATAAATTAACTAGTAGCAGCTTTACGAACAATGGGGTTTATTACAACTGTTACAACTTTTTGTAAAGATAGTTGTAATGTTATCATAGGGAAAGCAATTCTTTAAAAGACAAGTATTATAAATATTTCCTTTTTGAAAAAGTAGGACAACAAAATTTTTACAGCTACAACACAAACAAAATGGTAGGATAAAACCAATTTTCGCTCATGAAAAGTTATAAAAAAACAGCAAGAAAATGGCAGCCAAATGAAGGTAGGGCATTGATTCTTAAAGCAAACCAGTGAAGATATGAGCCAAAACAGACTATAAAATTTCTCCCTTATTTCCCAACCATTTATGTACACCTTCATGAATCATTAACACAAATTTCAAGTTAAGAGCTATGCTTAATATCAATTATGACTTTAAAAATAAACAAAATCTTGATGAATAAGCAAAAATTAATGCTTTCTTGTTAGTAGGTTACAAGGTGGAAGAAACGGATGCTTAACACTCACAAAAAATGGATCCATGTACGCAAGGCTGATGATATAGAAAGATATGCCATTGCTTGCTTATGGTCAATAACAAAATTAACTCCAAGATTTAGAAAACGATGAGCAATCAAACCTACTTAAAAATCCTCTTAACAGAGTTAGGAATAAGTAGAAAAGTAATTTTTTTCTTGTTTATAAATACGATCAGATAGACCAGAGCTGAAGAAATGAACTTTCGATACACACAAGAAATCAATTCAAACACAAAGGAATAAACGAGTGAGAATCATTAAATATCTTATAGTTATATTGGAAATATTAAGAAAATAGCTTGTTGGGTAGTTTTCAATTTAATTTAAATATTTGCTAGGATATCTTGATTTATTTTTTGAATATATTATGCTCAGTAATAATATTATATTTCAAATCATTTGCATCTTAGATATAGATAGATTAAAGCTCAATTATTACTCAAACAGATAAAAAATGAATCCACAACTTGAATACAATTAAACTCAATCCCTTTCGCTGTCCCCATCCTCCCTTGTTGCCCGCAACCAAGAAAAACTGTTTCCCCGATTTTAATGTGGGACTCTAGATGCGGCTTCCGCGGCTACGGGAAGACCGAACCAAAAACCTTAGTAATGTTCTTTATATTTTTAAGAGAGTTTCATTTAGTTGTTCCTTCCTTTCTATTCATTTCTTATATATGTCTTGTATTAAGATTTGAATTCTCATTTTTTGTGGGTTTCTGTCAAGACAACTGTCGGTGTATCTTTCTCCCCTATAGAGGTGTATCCAAAGGTTTGAGGGTGCACTGGCAATATCTCGCTCCTAAAGTGGTGATTATCCTTTCCATTCCTATTTGCATCCTCCCCACATTGCTCCAGACCACCTTCCATTGTGGCATTCGCCCCCTAACATTCCCACATTGTTGTTTTCTCTACATTTTTTCCAATTCCAGCAACATGTCGTCATCCTTGCCACCCCAGACAATCGTCCTCTTGTTGTCTCCCCCGCATTTCTCCTCGTTGCCACCGACATTCCCCCTCACTGCAGCCGCTCGAAAATATTTGTTCCCAGTTTTTTTCCATTTTTCCAGCTAACCAACAATTCGTTCTCTCATTCCAACTTCTTTACATGATGAGCTCCTCCCCTTCACTATCCCCGCCCTCCCTTATTGTAGCAACCAAGGACGGCCATTTCCCCGATTTCCAGACCCCACTTTCTGCAACTTGTTGCCAAGAAAGCAACAACACTTAACATCTATATCACCGCCCAGGACAGCAACAGTTTGTTGTTCTTAAAGCTTCGCACTCCCCCACGCGGTTGCCAACACCTTGTTTCTGCCAAGAATTCCATCCCTTTAGCCACTCTTCACTACCTCTCGGGAGGACCAAAACCCTGTCAATCACCACCAACATTCCAAGATTCACCCTAGTTTCAGTTTGTTGTGTCATGTTTGTTAATCTTTCAATTTTTATTTGTGAGATTATATCTCTCTATTTTGGCATTATCAATAATATTTGATTTTTTTTTACTGTTGTATGGGTCAAACTCTAGTATCACAGTTGGTGATGTGCTCCAATACTGGCATAGAGAAGTCAAGTTCCTTTACATGCAACGCCTACCTAAATGCTACTTTACCTAACTTTTAAAACTGCCCAACTACTTCCAAATTTGGTCATGACGCTAACTATAACATGAATCATATTGACTCTTAACTTAGATATCAAAGAGCAACCAAAGCATGCATCAAAGAGGAAACTACACACAGAGCAACACCTAGTGGGTCGCAAGGAAGCTCGACATGGCGCACTAGTCCAATCAAGTAGATGAGTTGGTAGCTCAAAGCATCGCCTTTCCTAACAATTATTTCCCACTAGATATTCCCATCGTTTGTCCATCATAGTGTCATGATAAGTTGATTAGTGTCCACTCGTAAGGTTGAGCTAAAAAGTGCATAAAAATAGAATTTTGAATGTTTACATCTAGCATCCCAACAATTAGTTAAATATCAAACACAATTATAGAGGGGCTAAATCTCCTTAAAAGAAAGGTTCTTGAGCCGTTAAAACAAAAGCAACAGCAAAAACAACATTAGAATTAAATAAAATGAATGAGCAAATATCTAAAAAAACATAAACCTAAGAAAAAAAAACAGCATGAGCATGGACCATAATTTTAATTTGGTATCATTAAATTTAAAGGAAAAATATTTGGAAGAAGAGAATAATGTAAGAGCGTTACAAGCTCGTTCACCCTTATGTAAATATATGTTTTAAGAGGAAAGATGTATATACTAAATGTTCTTATTCCAACACAAGGATCTAGCCATACAATCAAGGAATTGGTACATAAGATATTGTTGTAAGCCACACAACATTATCCTCCTCAAAATTCAAATTAAAGATCATATCATGCGCCAAATGCTGGCCTAAATGAAAAAACTTGAGTAAAGCAATAATATAAGATTCATACTAATCAATAACACAAAATGGCAATTTTCATATCTCATAACACCCCATGAACCATTGTTATTACAACATTGGGGATCAAATGGAACAAACTACTTTATCTCAAAAAGATGAAGGTGAAGAACTATGTTGCTTGCATACGGATACACCTATGTTGCATGGATACAGACACAAGGCCACAACACGACATGACCAAGGGACACTTCTATTGATGAAAATGTAAGACAGACAAACATCGGACACGCCATTATAATATATATATATATATATATATATATATATATATAATAAGAGTAATACAAAAGAAAAAATAAAAAAAATTAATAACATTAATTTTTATAAATTTTATTAAACATTCACTTTCAATTTAATGAATAATAATATAGATTTGAATATGTATAACATTTAATTTAAATAATTAATTTTTTATTCTATTATAAAATGTATATCATATATGTTTATTGTTTAGAAAATATTTTTCAAAAAGAAATTAAATTATTAAAAGACGTGGCAAGCGTGTTCTAATTTTTTAAATATTATTTAAATTAGACACAGTGGGGCAGTGACCGACACATATATGGGGCATGTCAATCACATGTCTCTATCCAAGGCACATCCAACAGTGTACAATTCCTTAATCAAAAGTATTCATGCATCATAAGTGGGAAAGATTATTATATATGAGTTGATGATGAAGAAGGGTCAACTCCATTTTTTTTTTTGTAATGTTGATGATCAGTTTAGTTTTTTTTTATTCACATCCGATAACAGTTTAAAAAAATCTTCTAATTATGCTATTAGAATGCATTCCCATCACAGAATATTTATTCTTTAATACACTAAGAAAAACAAGCACCAATAATGTATTTTGGTTTCAGTATTCTTGATTACTACAACCATGATAATTTTATTATTCAATATAATTGCTTTCATTATTAATAATTTATTTCTTTCAATTTGATTTACTTATGTTAACTTTCATGTATGATGTTCAACATATGGCATTATGTTTTATGGGCTGCTTTTTATTTAAATTGTTAAATTATCAACATATTATATATTAACTCCTAACTAAGAAACTCTGACTAAAGAGGACAGATGCATATTGATAAGAGTAAGAAGAGCATTAAAATCCATTAAAACTAAACAAAAGAAAGTTAAGCAAGCAAGTTAAAAACTGAAAAGAAGATATTACCTGAACACCCGGATGTGTCTCATGCATGAATTCAAATAACTTGTTCACCACTGTTTTCAGAAACTTCCAATGAGCCCTTAAAAACCGTGGATACTGCCCAACAACATACCTGATAATTATCAATATATCAATGAGTAGGAAAAGCCCAAACAAAAAAAAAAGATACAACAAAAAAAGTGAAAGATTCACACATTATATTACTAGCAATAACTGCTTTGTTATCTTTTCCCTTTGTAATTTCGCACAAACTTAATAAATCTCGTATGACCATCACCAGAAATCTATTTTCCTGCAAAAAAACTCCAAGTTAGGAGACAAGCAAATTGTATCATCAATGACTCGAATAAAGACAAATAAAACTTTGCATACCTGGCCCTTTGACCTTTATAAAACTATAAATAGATATGGAAATGAAAATAACAGAAGCAATTACGCTTATAAGAAGCTGAAGATAACAATAACAATAACTGGCAGTAAGATGTTTACTAAAGAAAGTTGTGGTTCGTACATCCTCAAGCGCTCAAACTATTGCTGATATACTACAAATTGCATACAAAAAATCTAGATATCACAACAATAGAAAAATCGGGAAATTNCAATTACGCTTATAAGAAGCTGAAGATAACAATAACAATAACTGGCAGTAAGATGTTTACTAAAGAAAGTTGGGGTTCGTATATCCTCAAGCGCTCAAACTATTGCTGATATACTACAAGTTGCATACAAAAAATCTAGATATCACAACAATAGAAAAATCGGGAAATTAAAAAAAAAAAAAGGTTCAAGTTCAACCATGGTCCTAACAACATAAAAGATTCTCTGCTTGCCCCAATATGTTTTAAGGGGCTCGTTGTCAAAATATGATAACCCTAAACATACCAATGGCTGCCCCACATCTGATCCCATTAGCATTCTTTAGTGATGAAGAGCCATTTATTAGACAGATCCTATTGTGTCACCAAATAGGCATCAAACAGGGATGACAAATTATCGCTTTAGGGTTTAGCATAAAGGATTCTTGTNTCACCAAATAGGCATCAAACAGGGATGACAAATTATCGCTTTAGGGTTTAGCATAAAGGATTCTTGTTTTTTACACCAAAAAAATCAGTTTTTATCAGACTTCACCAACCATTTCGTTAATGAAGTATTGAAAAAACTCCACTGACTATCCAAAGTTTTAGCTTGATCCTAATTATTTGAGAATATGCATTATTATTCATGTTGAGTATTGCAAATAATACTAACTTAACNTGATCCTAATTATTTGAGAATATGCATTATTATTCATGTTGAGTATTGCAAATAATACTAACTTAACAAAAAGAATTTTCTGCAACTAATGCCAACATAAGTTTTTGTCCACCCCTCCAAATTTATTGATGGTTTCTTCTAATATATTTGAGCACAGCATTATCTTTTGCATTTGCTTGATCTACACCACTGTATCCTTCCAATTGTATTAAAAAAACTGATATTAATCCGTCCTATAACAAATTGGAACAATAGCTTCGGTTGTGACACAATGTCAAAAAAAATTAGAACATTTAATTGGGTCAATTAAAATTTAAAATTAAGAAATAGCTTGTATGAATAAATGTTATACTAGTCCCCTATAACAAAAGTAAGATGAGGCTCAAAATTACATTCCAAAGTCGTATGGGCAGGGCGGTATAATCTCTAAAAATTTTTGAAGTAGATTGATAATTTAGGAAACTTCTTTGGATATTATCAGCTATTTGATCAACTGAAAAGTTGCAATTTTTGGGAAAAAAATTAGTGAGACATGCACAACTTCTTTAGTTGAGTGTAACAACTTAAAAAAAAAAAATCAACATGTGCCAGCCAAAAAGATTAACTTAAAATTAACGTGTGNTCGGTTGTGACACAATGTCAAAAAAAATTAGAACATTTAATTGGGTCAATTAAAATTTAAAATTAAGAAATAACTTATATGAATAAATGTAGGTTATAATACTAGTCCCCTATAACAAAAGTAAGATGAGGCTCAAAATTACATTCCAAAGCCTTATGGGCAGGGCGGTATAATCTCTAAAATTTTTTGAAGTAGATTGATAATTTAGGAAACTTCTTTGGATATTATCAGCTATTTGATCAACTGAAAAGTTGCAATTTTTGGGGAAAAAATTAGTGAGACATGCACAACTTCTTTAGTTGAGTGTAACAACTTAAAAAAAAAATCAACATGTGCCAGCCAAAAAGATTAACTTAAAATTAACGCGTTNAAAAAATGAATCCACAACTTGAATACAATTAAAACTCAATCCCTTTCGCTGTCCCCATCCTCCCTTGTTGCCCGCAACCAAGAAAAACTGTTTCCCCGATTTTAATGTGGGACTCTAGATGCGGCTTCCGCGGCTACGGGAAGACCGAACCAAAAACCTTAGTAATGTTCTTTATATTTTTAAGAGAGTTTCATTTAGTTTTTCCTTCCTTTCTATTCATTTCTTATATATGTCTTGTATTAAGATTTGAATTCTCATTTTTTGTGGGTTTCTGTCAAGACAACTGTCGGTGTATCTTTCTCCCCTATAGAGGTGTATCCAAATGTTTGAGGGTGCCCTGGCAATATCTCGCTCCTAAAGTGGTGATTATCCTTTCCATTCCTATTTGCATCCTCCCCACATTGCTCCAGACCACCTTCCATTGTGGCATTCGCCCCCTAACATTCCCACATTGTTGTTTTCTCTACATTTTTTCCAATTCCAGCAACATGTCGTCATCCTTGCCACCCCAGACAATCGTCCTCTTGTTGTCTCCCCCGCATTTCTCCTCGTTGCCACCGACATTCCCCCTCACTGCAGCCGCTCGAAAATATTTGTTCCCAGTTTTTTTCCATTTTTCCAGCTAACCAACAATTCGTTCTCTCATTCCAACTTCTTTACATGATGAGCTCCTCCCCTTCACTATCCCCGCCCTCCCTTATTGTAGCAACCAAGGACGGCCATTTCCCCGATTTCCAGACCCCACTTTCTGCAACTTGTTGCCAAGAAAGCAACAACACTTAACATCTATATCACCGCCCAGGACAGCAATAGTTTGTTGTTCTTAAAGCTTCGCACTCCCCCACGCGGTTGCCAACACCTTGTTTCTGCCAAGAATTCCATCCCTTTAGCCACTCTTCACTACCTCTCGGGAGGACCAAAACCCTGTCAATCACCACCAACATTCCAAGATTCACCCTAGTTTCAGTTTGTTGTGTCATGTTTGTTAATCTTTCAATTTTTATTTGTGAGATTATATCTCTCTATTTTGGCATTATCAATAATATTTGATTTTTTTTTACTGTTGTATGGGTCAAACTCTAGTATCACAGTTGGTGATGTGCTCCAATACTGGCATAGAGAAGTCAAGTTCCTTTACATGCAACGCCTACCTAAATGCTACTTTACCTAACTTTTAAAACTGCCCAACTACTTCCAAATTTGGTCATGACGCTAACTATAACATGAATCATATTGACTCTTAACTTAGATATCAAAGAGCAACCAAAGCATGCATCAAAGAGGAAACTACACACAGAGCAACACCTAGTGGGTCGCAAGGAAGCTCGACATGGCGCACTAGTCCAATCAAGTAGATGAGTTGGTAGCTCAAAGCATCGNATGGGTCAAACTCTAGTATCACAGTTGGTGATGTGCTCCAATACTGGCATAGAGAAGTCAAGTTCCTTTACAAGCAACGCCTACCTAAATGCTACTTTACCTAACTTTTAAACTGCCCAACTACTTCCAAATTTGGTCATGACGCTGACTATAAACATGAATCATATTGACTCTTAACTTAGATATCAAAGAGCAACCAAAGCATGCATCAAAGAGGAAACTACACACAGAGCAACACCTAGTGGGTCGCAAGGAAGCTCGAAATGGCGCACTAGTCCAATCAAGTAGATTAGTTGGTAGCTCAAAGCATCACCTTTCCTAACAATTATTTCCCACTAGATATTCCCATCGTTTGTCCATCATAGTGTCATGATAAGTTGATTAGTGTCCACTCGTAAGGTTGAGCTAAAAAGTGCATAAAAATAGAATTTTGAATGTTTACAACTAGCATCCCAACAATTAGTTAAATATCAAACACAATTATAGAGGGGCTAAATCTCCTTAAAAGAAAGGTTCTTGAGCCGTTAAAACAAAACCAACAGCAAAAACAACATTAGAACTAAATAAAATGAATGAGCAAATATCTAAAAAAACATAAACCTAAGAAAAAAAACAGCATGAGCATGGACCATAATTTTAATTTGGTATCATTAAATTTAAAGGAAAAATATTTGGAAGAAGAGAATAATGTAAGAGCGTTACAAGCTCGTTCACCCTTATGTAAATATATGTTAAGAGGAAAGATGGATATACTAAATGTTCTTATTCCAACACAAGGATCTAGCCATACAAGCAAGGAATTGGTACATAAGATATTGTTGTAAGCCACACAACATTATCCTCCTCAAAATTCAAATTAAAGATCATATCATGCGCCAAATGCTGGCCTAAATGAAAAAACTTGAGTAAAGCAATAATATAAGATTCATACTAATCAATAACACAAAATGGCAATTTTCATATCTCATAACACCCCATGAACCATTGTTATTACAACACATTGGGGATCAAATGGAACAAACTACTTTATCTCAAAAAGATGAAGGTGAAGAACTATGTTGCTTGCATACGGATACACCTATGTTGCATGGATACAGACACAAGGCCACAACACGACATGACCAAGGGACACTTCTATTGATGAAAATGTAAGACAGACAAACATCGGACACGCCATTATAATATATATATATATATATATATATATATATATATAATAAGAGTAATACAAAAGAAAAAATAAAAAAAATTAATAACATTAATTTTTATAAATTTTATTAAACATTCACTTTCAATTTAATGAATAATAATATAGATTTGAATATGTATAACATTTAATTTAAATAATTAATTTTTTATTCTATTATAAAATGTATATCATATATGTTTATTGTTTAGAAAATATTTTTCAAAAAGAAATTAAATTATTAAAAGACGTGGCAAGCGTGTTCTAATTTTTTAAATATTATTTAAATTAGACACAGTGGGGCAGTGACCGACACATATATGGGGCATGTCAATCACATGTCTCTATCCAAGGCACATCCAACAGTGTACAATTCCTTAATCAAAAGTATTCATGCATCATAAGTGGGAAAGATTATTATATATGAGTTGATGATGAAGAAGGGTCAACTCCATTTTTTTTTTTGTAATGTTGATGATCAGTTTAGTTTTTTTTTATTCACATCCGATAACAGTTTAAAAAAATCTTCTAATTATGCTATTAGAATGCATTCCCATCACAGAATATTTATTCTTTAATACACTAAGAAAAACAAGCACCAATAATGTATTTTGGTTTCAGTATTCTTGATTACTACAACCATGATAATTTTATTATTCAATATAATTGCTTTCATTATTAATAATTTATTTCTTTCAATTTGATTTACTTATGTTAACTTTCATGTATGATGTTCAACATATGGCATTATGTTTTATGGGCTGCTTTTTATTTAAATTGTTAAATTATCAACATATTATATATTAACTCCTAACTAAGAAACTCTGACTAAAGAGGACAGATGCATATTGATAAGAGTAAGAAGAGCATTAAAATCCATTAAAACTAAACAAAAGAAAGTTAAGCAAGCAAGTTAAAAACTGAAAAGAAGATATTACCTGAACACCCGGATGTGTCTCATGCATGAATTCAAATAACTTGTTCACCACTGTTTTCAGAAACTTCCAATGAGCCCTTAAAAACCGTGGATACTGCCCAACAACATACCTGATAATTATCAATATATCAATGAGTAGGAAAAGCCCAAACAAAAAAAAAAGATACAACAAAAAAAGTGAAAGATTCACACATTATATTACTAGCAATAACTGCTTTGTTATCTTTTCCCTTTGTAATTTCGCACAAACTTAATAAATCTCGTATGACCATCACCAGAAATCTATTTTCCTGCAAAAAAACTCCAAGTTAGGAGACAAGCAAAATGTATCATCAATGACTCGAATAAAGACAAATAAAACTTTGCATACCTGGCCCTTTGACCTTTATAAAACTATAAATAGATATGGAAATGAAAATAACAGAAGCAATTACGCTTATAAGAAGCTGAAGATAACAATAACAATAACTGGCAGTAAGATGTTTACTAAAGAAAGTTGGGGTTCGTATATCCTCAAGCGCTCAAACTATTGCTGATATACTACAAGTTGCATACAAAAAATCTAGATATCACAACAATAGAAAAATCGGGAAATTAAAAAAAAAAAAAGGTTCAAGTTCAACCATGGTCCTAACAACATAAAAGATTCTCTGCTTGCCCCAATATGTTTTAAGGGGCTCGTTGTCAAAATATGATAACCCTAAACATACCAATGGCTGCCCCACGTCTGATCCCATTAGCATTCTTTAGTGATGAAGAGCCATTTATTAGACAGATCCTATTGTGTCACCAAATAGGCATCAAACAGGGATGACAAATTATCGCTTTAGGGTTTAGCATAAAGGATTCTTGTTTTTTACACCAAAAAAATCAGTTTTTATCAGACTTCACCAACCATTTCGTTAATGAAGTATTGAAAAAACTCCACTGACTATCCAAAGTTTTAGCTTGATCCTAATTATTTGAGAATATGCATTATTATTCATGTTGAGTATTGCAAATAATACTAACTTAACAAAAAAAAATTTCTGCAACTAATGCCAACATAAGTTTTTGTCCACCCCTCCAAATTTATTGATGGTTTCTTCTAATATATTTGAGCACAGCATTATCTTTTGCATTTGCTTGATCTACACCACTGTATCCTTCCAATTGTATTAAAAAAACTGATATTAATCCGTCCTATAACAAATTGGAACAATAGCTTCGGTTGTGACACAATGTCAAAAAAAATTAGAACATTTAATTGGGTCAATTAAAATTTAAAATTAAGAAATAGCTTGTATGAATAAATGTTATACTAGTCCCCTATAACAAAAGTAAGATGAGGCTCAAAATTACATTCCAAAGTCGTATGGGCAGGGCGGTATAATCTCTAAAAATTTTTGAAGTAGATTGATAATTTAGGAAACTTCTTTGGATATTATCAGCTATTTGATCAACTGAAAAGTTGCAATTTTTGGGAAAAAAATTAGTGAGACATGCACAACTTCTTTAGTTGAGTGTAACAACTTAAAAAAAAAAAATCAACATGTGCCAGCCAAAAAGATTAACTTAAAATTAACGTGTGCTTGCCGGAGAATATAAGAACAAATCATATAATCAATTTTTGAGTTTCAAACAAAATGATTCTAGCAATGTTAAAATATTATGCAAGTTTTACACTCCAGCAACTACATATTACTGAAGTTATTTTCTCATCACAGCTTATTTTATCAAAGAGATTGCCGTTCATTAAAATTCTTCCAAGGATGTATGAGATATAGAATGTGATTTATAATTACAATCTAAATCTATATCTAATGTTGTTGAAATTGAAATTGTACCGATATTAGAACATAGTCAATATCCTAAATTTATATATGCACAAAAGTTGGAGATTGAAACTAAAATTGAGGATTACAACAAGCTTGAACTTGAAGTTGTGATGGAGAAAGAACCCGTGTATGGATGTGAATTTAAGCAAATCATGCCTATCATAGTTGATAAATCAAGTGAGCAATCTACAAGTTTAACACTTATGAATTATTTGATGATAAAATTTATATGATAGATGATCAATGATATTGATTTGATTTACCAGCATAGAAATTCTTAGAATATCTCATGACAAGCCAAATAACATCAATAATTCTTGAAATTTGTTAATAAATATTACATTAAAAAACGAATTTCGAATTTCCATCGATTTGGTCAAACCCTGAAGTTGAATAATTCATTAAAACTCATATTTATATTGTTTAGATGAATTTTATTTATNCCAAATAACATCAATAATTCTTGAAATTTGTTAATAAATATTACATTAAAAAACGAATTTCGAATTTCCATCAATTTGGTCAAACCATGAAGTTGAATAATTCATTAAAACTCATATTTATATTGTTTAGATGAATTTTATTTATAAAGAGTTTTTTTATCCATATAAGCATATCATATAACCATGGCTTCTTTGCTTTTACGTTCTTCATCATATCTTTGTCAAGGAATTATATATTGATGACATAATTAACATGGTTGGTTAATAGAGTTAATTCTGTCATTTTCTATTGTAAGCGTTGCTTTAAATTTTAAGAAAGATATTTTCATAATTTTGCATTTGTTAATTTGGGAATATGTAGGCTCTAAATAAATCCATCTCCTCTTATTGCTCTCAGTTTTTTGTTTTTGTCTCAAGTTTTCCTAAGCTGAGGAAGGAGTCCCTGTTTTTGGAGAGATTGGAGGGGTAGAAGATAATAGTGGATGAAACTCTGCCACAATTAATTGCCTAAGACCGGTGGCCTCTCCAGCAGCTATACATGGTTCAAGACAGCAGCTGCCAGCTGTTGGGAGGGGTCGATCACATTGTTTTTAGGTTGCGAAAGGTAACTTTATGAGGTAAAGCATGTCTTCTTGTCTCCCTTTCTATTTTTCTTGTAGTTTTGAAAACTAGCAGCAATGTAAAGAGGTAAATTGGGCTGTTTTGGGCCGGATAGCAGTACAAAGAGAGTAGTTTGTTTATGNAAAGCATGTCTTCTTGTCTCCCTTTCTATTTTTCTTGTAGTTTTGAAAACTAGCAGCAATGTAAAGAGGTAACTTGGGCTGTTTTGTGCCGGATAGCAGTACAAAGAGAGTAGTTTGTTTATAATAGGGCAGTAAGCATAGAGGGCAAAAACAACAGCATAAAATCACAAGTAAACCCATGCTGGATACAGCTCACAGGGTAACGATTGCTCTGCAACTTTCTTACAGCATGCAACAAGCAAAATAAGGTTCTCTGTTATCTATTATTTAATATTTTACATATTTATGAACATATTAAACAATTGATCTGCCAAGTTATTCAATAAATTGGATTACATGTTGCGGGAAAATCTAGCCAGCCATCGATTTCACAGGTCTAGATAAAGGGAAGCGGCATGATTAAGCTTGGAATGTCACTGAAAGGGCACAGTGGTGATGGAAGCATTAATGGAAACCTGGCATCCACGATAGAGAAGTTAGAGTTGGAAGAGAGAGAATCCATGGATTACAGCAACAGGTCATTCTTGTTTGAAGCCTTTTCTTTACTAGAACAGAAAAGGACATTAGGGAAAGGATTTAAAAAGAAAATGTCCTAGAATTCCAGGCATTGCGACTATTTTTCTCATTATTTTTTTAGTGCAAAATTGTACGATCTAATTAAAAGATATTGATTAGGCAAGGTTTTTATTTTTATAATTTAATTATTAGTCAGAACTACTCCCCACTTCATTATTCGGATGGAATTAGCGGCAATCATTTATTCTTCTTGGTGACATCTATTATTGTATATATCATTAGGAAAGCGTATCTAGCTTTTTACAACGGAATGAATAGACCCTTATTAGTATCTCTTATAATCCTTGTCAGTATTTTAGCATTTTCATTACTTTATTACAGTTTAATCATTTGTATTACTTTATAAATGTTAATGAGGACATTCATAGAAAATTGGCAACTATGATAATTATAAGTACATTTGAGTTTAAACCCAGTGTGAAATAATATTATGTTTAAATTTGAAAAGGATTTCTCTAGGAACCCAAAGCATTTAAAATTTTCATGCAAAAACGTAAAACTGTACAAAATCTTGACACGGATTGGAACTAACTCCAGCAAATTAGAAAATCTAGTATAATCTAACATTAACCCAGTTTTCAAAGTATCTGATTTCAACCATTTCACCACCTACTTGCTAATTCTGAGGATTTCACTCTCTTCCATCTCTTTCTTATGAACCTATGTTCAACCCACATCCAAACAATTCCATACAGCTTGTTCTTGAAAATATTTTGGGTAACTATATTGCGTCCATCATTTATGATCGATTCCAGATAAATCTAGCGCATTTACTGGCAGTTGTTTATGCTTACTCATGAAGTACTTTAGAAAAAGTGCAAAATTTACATTCTAATATGGATGATCAATGCTAAATTATTCACAGCAAAATTTTGTCAAAGTACGGCAAATTGATATGTGCACTTAGCTTCTCCAATATTGTTGCAGTCTTCTCCTGAGTACTCTCCTCAGAGTCTAGACATTCCCTATTGTGTTATTCTTACGGAAGCATTAGTGGCTTTTTAGTACTGGTTACAATTATGAGTCCAATATGGATTGTAATGATTATTCTTTTTATGGCTGATTCATTCCAACTCTTTTGGTTTTGCCATGTGATATTAGCATGGCAGCTACGGCAGTATAAAATTATGGGTTTGGCATTTGGCAATGAAGGCAATATAGGAATCTCGTTTTTAACACAATCTTAGGGGATATTGGGATCACTTTTTATTTTCTATTTTATGTTTTTGTTTTCAAAAAACAGAAAAAGAAAGAAAAAGCATGTTTATTTGGAGTATTTCTATATGTTTCTTAGGCCCCGTTTGGGGCAGATTATTTTGTTGTGGTGCATCGTTTGTTTGGGCGTTCGTAAGAGCGTTTTGGAATCGTAGATAATCGCGGGCCGATATTTGATCTATCCATCGGACGCGGGGGACAGGTTTCGTTCAGCGTTGGCTAGGGCTTATCGTGCGTTATTTTCCTCTCGTGCCCCTGGTATCTCTCTCGCGCTCTCCCTCGTGATCTCCTTCACCGATCTCGTGCGTAAACTTCTGGTGAGATCACCGCACTCCTTTACTCTCCTTCACAGCCCTTGTTATAACATATGTGAATTTTGAACCGCCGTAGTCAGAGTTTGAAGTTAAATATTTTAATATTTCTCATTATTGTTGTACTTGTATTTGTACTTTTTTTAGTTATCCTGGTACTCTTTAGGGTGTTAGAACTGTATGGTATCTTTTAGAAGTGATATGTGATTATCGTATGTTTCTGCACTATATGTTTATTTTATATCAATAAGTTATTCTAAATAAGCTGCCCCAAACAGTTTTATCAGACGGGCAGGAATGTCATTTAACTACCATTAAGCTATTCTGAATAAGTTGTCTCAAACAGCAAGATAAATTATTCTGATAATCTGCAGATTATCAAAATAAGTTGTTTATCAGCAGAAGCTGGATAAGCTGCAGCTGCCCCAAACAGACCCTTAGTTTTGTCTTTTGAAAACAGAAAATGTCTGTTTTTTGTGTTTTCAAAACAGCTCCACCATCCAAATCGTAACCCGATTCCAACCCCAACCCCAGCCCGGTGCCTTTGCCGGCACAGACATGACAATGCCTCCATTGCCAGCGCCAGCAATGGCGACGCTGACGCCCGTTGACATAAAATGTGCTTTTGTTGTATTTAAAACACCCGAGCCGCCGTCCAGTTCCGCTGAAAATCAAAATCATTTGTTGTGTTGCCCGACGCCATGACCAAATTAGCATCTGCGAAGGAGCTCGGCAAGCCAGAGAATGTTTATTCTTCTGGCAAGCCGGAGAATGTATATAGCATGAAGATGAAGAAACTCCTCCTCGGCTTGCAAGTGGATGCGGCAGAGATTGACAGGTCTGGAGGATCGAAACAGCATAGCAATTCTTCAAGCAAGAATGAAGCAGCTCCACGAGCTTCTCCACTGGTTGAAACCGAGAGGAATTCTTTTCCAATGGAGTCCTTTTCACTGGTAGATTTTGAGGGTATAGAGAGTCTCAGTGCATCCTCGGCGTCTGTGTCTTCCATGGGTTGTAGTTTGTGTCTTCCATGGGTTATAAGGAGTAGAGAGATTAAAGTGTTATAAATGTAAAAAGTAAGGTTTAGGTGACACTTAAATACATCAGAAATAAGTGATTTGTACATAAATACCCTTTTTAATTAATTAGTTTAAAAAGAAATATAATTTTTTTTAGTTTAAAAATAAAAAACATTAGAATATCGAACATGTTTTTTTTTTTTTTTTTGGGTTTCTAAAAACAAAAAACTCATAACAGTATGAAGCATGTTTTCTAACAACATAAAACAAAACAAACAAACTAAAAACAAAAAGTGATCCTAAATGCCCCTTTGCTTTTTGAATAAAAATTGAAGTTTGAATTGTAAGCTTATTTATCTTGAGTTCAACTATACTGATATTATATCAGGCATAAAAACAAGTTTGGGATAAAAAATTCATATTTAGGTACATAGGTAAAATGTGAAATTCAAATTTCACTTGAATAAAATTTCATATTTCGTATTTCAATTTTCAATCTCATGTGTGCAAGTTTGGCCTGTGATCCTTCAAATGTAGTACAAGTGCAAGAATCTAAATCAGAGGAATTCATTTCCTGATGCCGGCATGTGGTAAGAATTTTCAACCTTATAAATCAAAAAATTTCCGTAATTTCTTTTAAATAAATTGCTATTGGCTTGCCAGTGTTCATTATTTGATACAACTAGAAACGAATTTTGGTTTTTAAAAAGCCATGACTAACTAATTTTGTGTGATCCTATTTTATTGTTAATTTTATCAAATTTAATACTTACATTAATATTTGGGATTCAATTTGGCCATTTTTCTGGTTGCACCAATAATGTATGATAGTGTGTATTCATTGATTTTTCATCTGTGAAACTTAAGTTATATATCATAATCTGCATTAAATGAATCATTCAAGTTGCATTCAAAAATCATTTCTGGTGCTAAGCAAATTTTAAACACCTTTGAAAATTACACAGAGCAAAGAAATAAAAAATAAAGAGAATCAACTACAGCAATTAAAACTTAGAACCTGGGCTAAAATAATAGGGTTTTATATTGAATTTGAAAGCGAATCATCTTTGTTTATCTTAAAGAGGCTGTCTTGTAACGGATTTAAGTCAGGTTTAACTTAAATCATGTCTAAGAGAAAAATGGCATCATTTAAATACTGCATTTAGTAAATCCAACTTCTCACTTTCGCCTTAAAGGCCGAATTTAATAATCCAAGTATTGGCAAGATTTAGAAAATCCAAATGTGATAAAATACTGAATCCATTAAAAGCTTCAAGCTCCAATTAAAAAAAAAAATCTTCAGATCAGGCAGTAAAAACTATAGAAAGATTGATCAGCATTTTTGCATTTTATGAATTAGCTGANAGTTCGAATTGTAAGCTTATTTATCTGGAGGTCAACTATACTGATATTATACCAGGCATAAAAACAAGTTTGAGATAAAAAGTTCATATTCAGGTACATATGTAAAATGTGAAATTAAAATTTCACTTGAATAAAATTTCATATTTCGTATTTCAATTTTCAATCTCATGTGTGCAAGTTTGGCCTGTGATCCTTCAAATGTAGTACAAGTGTAAGAATCTAATTCAGAGGAACTCATTTCCTGATGCCAGCATGTGGTAAGAATTTTCAACCTTATAAATCAAAATGTTTCCTTAAATAAATTGTTATTGGCTTGCCAGTGTTCATTATTTGATACAACTAGAAACGAATTTTGGTTTTTAAGAAACCATGACTAACTAATTTTGTGTGATCCTATTTTATTGTTAATTTTATCAAATTTAATCCTTACATTAATATTTGGGATTCAATTTGGTCATTTTTCTGGTTGCACCAATAAAGTATGATAGTGTGTATTCATTGATTTTTCATCTGTGAAACAAAAGTTATATATCATAATCTGCATTAAATGAATCATTCTAGTTGCATTTAAAAATCATTTCTGGTGCTAAGCAAATTTTAAACACCTTTGAAAATTACACAGAGCAAAGAAATGAAAAATAAAGAGAATCAACTACAGCAATTAAAACTTGGAACCTGGGCTAAAATAATAGTGTTTTACATTTAATTTGAATTATCTTAAAGTGGCTGTCTTGTAACAATTCAAGTAGGGTTTAACTTAAATCATGTCTAACAGAAAAATGGCATCCTTTAAATACTGCATTTAGTAAATCCAACTTCTCACTTTCGCCTTAAATGCCGAATTTNAGAGCAAAGAAATGAAAAATAAAGAGAATCAACTACAGCAATTAAAACTTGGAACCTGGGCTAAAATAATAGGGTTTTATATTCAATTTGAAAGCGAATCATCTTTGTTTATCTTAAAGTGGCTGTCTTGTAACGATTCAAGTCGGGTTTAACTTAAATCATGTCTAACAGAAAAATGGCATCTTTTAAATACTGCATTTAGTAAATCCAACTTCTCACTTTCGCCTTAAATGCCGAATTTAATAATCCAAGTATTGGCAAGATTTAGAAAATCCAAATGTGATAAAATACTGAATCCATTAAAAGCTTCAAGCTCCAATAAAATAAAAATCTTCAGATCAGACAGTAAAAACCATAGAAAGATTGATCAGCATTTTTGCATTTTATGAATTAGCTGAGAGGAAATAAGTCATAAAAAGCAAAGTGTCAGTAATTTGCTTATTTATGATTCCAGTGGCAAGTGTCACTTCTCAACTAGTACCTAGTGAGTAATTAAAATGCATATTTCTTAGCCAATAAATAAATGCNAGCTGTGAGGAAATAAGTCATAAAAAGCAAAGTGTCAGTAATTTGCTTATTTATGATTCCAGTGGCAAGTGTTTCTTCTCAACTAGCATCTAGTGAGTAATTAAAATAAATATTTCTTAGCCAATAAATAAATGTGTTATCACCAACAGGAATAGCTATAAAAAATAAGTTCTAATAAAGCAATTAGTGAGAATATGTGTGTGATNGTGATATATATATATATATATATATATATACATAAAATTATACTGGGAAGCAGAATTTTGGCAACCGCAAATGTACCTGTTCTTCCATCATTGATCCAGAGATGGATCCAATTGCCCAGCACAAAGTATTCAAGTTGTTCCATGTCCAGTCTTCGCCATTTAGCTGTTTACTTAATTTCTTCAACATCTGAGGTCATGAAGAAATTAATTTGCCACATTTCAAATTAAACCAGCCTATAAAGTCAATTTTCACAGTTACAATACAGACAAAGTGAAAGTAATATCAATTCATTTCTTCAAATCTAGGGTAAATTCCATTGAAGCAATTCAACAGTCAAGTCTCAATAGCCAACCCATCACAAATCTAATTTTCAAACTAAGAAAGAAAATAAATTCAACAGATTATGTGAAGGAAGAAAATAAAATTGCTTAGAGTAGGAAGTGTCCTTGGAAATATTTCCTAAACGTGTATCATGATGATGAAGAAGCAGTGAGCTAACCAAAACTTAAAATGATGATTGCAGAAGCCAAACATTCCTTGCAAAGAAAAATTGTCCAAACACTGACAAGAATAAAGAATGTCTTTCTATGAATGGTTCTGTCATTACGGCACCTAAGAGCAGTTTAGTCTTTATTAGAGTAAGGGAAATTTAGTCATTTTTCATATATTATTGTTTAGTATGAATAAAGCTAACTTGCGAGAGATCGCTAACCTCTCAAAACGTAGGTGATTATATTTTATATATATGAGTGTGTTGTTTAGGGGTACTTGTAATAAAATATTTTATTTACCCTAATATATGCCAAGAACCATATCAAATGGTATCACAAAACCGCTACTCATCACCATACTCTGCGGCCAATTTGAACTAAAACCTGACGACGAAGTGAGGCATATAGGTGGTCGGAACGCGGCATACTTTGTGATCTAGGGATCATGACGTACAGGGGGACAGTATCACGACATACAAGTGAACTAACATCGTAAAACTAAAGGATTGCGGCATATCAGATTATAGGAACGCGGCCTGCAGTTAACCTCCCAAGTTCGATTAAAGCTAGTTGGTAAGTCGGAAACAGGATCTCGATTCATTAATGCAAGTCGAAGATGAATCATGAAAAAATCACAATTACGGCCAGTTATTAGTTAGGAAGCAAAACAATGGACCATGGCATACAGTACCCAATCTAGTGATATAGTCACGATAAAGCCAGGAAGCAACAACGGCTTACAATCTCATGGCACAGACAAAATACAAACTACTTGGAAAACAATCAATAACATTTCAACATACAAGCCTTCCTCCTTAGTGATCAAAACCTGGCCTAAGAGAAATGGCGACCAAGAGAGTAGATGATTTGAAGAAAAAATTGGGGAAAGCAATGTTGACCTCATTTTGAGGTCATTATTCTTTCTCTTAGAATCCTAGGATCTAGCTCTAGTGGCTCTTATTGACTATCTTAAAAAACTAGTATTGGAATCCATTCCCTTAGAAATTTCAGACACTTCATATTTCTCTTGTGATGTCTCACATTGATGATCTCAAAATCATTGTTGTATGGTCAAGTGGTTAAGAACTATCATGTGGAGACTCAATGAGAAGTTCTCCATAGAATCTCAAGCCTTATGAAAACCTCTTCAGGACTTCATTATCACGCACACACACAAAACGCACAACATTCACTAAGTTGCACAAGATCAGACTATAATTGAGCTTAAAGAATTGGTGAAAATGCAAAATTCTCTAGACGACCTCCGAAGACGAAACGGACCACGCCAACGCGTCTGGAACGTCAGAATCACCTAAAAAGGACATCCACTTTGTTATGTTGTGATNCTAATTTTCAAACTAAGAAAGAAAATAAATTCAACAGATTATGGGAAGGAAGAAAATAAAAATTGCTTAGAGTAGGAAGTGTCCTTGGAAATATTTCCTACACGTGTATCATGATGATGAAAAAGCAGTGAGCTAACCAAAACTTAAAATGATGATTGCAGAAGCCAAACATTCCTTGCAAAGAAAAATTGTCCAAACACTGACAAGAATAAAGAATGTCTTTCTATGAATGGTTCTGTCATTACGGCACCTAAGAGCAGTTTAGTCTTTATTAGAGTAAGGGAAATCTAGTCATTTTTCATATATTATTGTTTAGTATAAATAATGCTAACTTGGGAGAGATCGCTAACCTCTCAAAACGTAGGTGATTATATTTTATATATATGAGTGTGTTGTTTAGGGGTACTTGTAATAAAATATTTTATTTACCCTAATATATGCCAAGAACCATATCAAATGGTATCACAAAACCGCTACTCATCACCATACTCTGCGGCCAATTTGAACTAAAACCTGACGACGAAGTGAGGCATATAGGTGGTCGGAATGCGGCATACTTTGTGACCTAGGGATCATGACGTACAGGGGGACGGTATCACGACATACAAGTGAACTAACATCGTAAAACTAAAGGATTGCGGCATATCAGATTATAGGAACGCGGCATGCAGTTAAACTCCCAATTTCGATTAAAGCTAGTTGGGAAGTCGGAAACAGGATCTCGATTCATTAATGCAAGTCAAAGATGAATCATGAAAAAATCACAATTACGGCTAGTTATTAGTTAGGAAGCAAAACAATGGACCATGGCATACAATACCCAATCTTGTGATATAGTCACGATAAAGCCAGGAAGCAACAACGGCTTACAATCTCATGGCACAGACAAAATACAAACTACTTGGAAAACAATCAATAACATTTCAACATACAAGCCTTCCTCCTTAGTGATCAAAACCTGACCTAAGAGAAATGGCGACCAAGAGAGTAGATGATTTGAAGAAAAAATTGGGGGAAGGAATGTTGACCTCATTTTGAGGTCATTATTCTTTCTCTTAGAATCCTAGGATCTAGCTCTAGTGGCTCTTATTGACTATCTTAAAAAACTAGTATTGGAATCCATTCCCTTAGAAATTTCAGACACTTCATATTTCTCTTGTGATGTCTCACATTGATGATCTCAAAATCATTGTTGTATGGTCAAGTGGTTAAGGACTATCATGTGGAGACTCAATGAGAAGTTCTCAATAGAATCTCAAGCCCTATGAAAACCTCTTCAGGACTTCATTATCACGCACACACACAAAACGCACAAAATTCACTAAGTTGCAGAAGATCAGACTATAATTGAGCTTAAAGAATTGGCAAAAATGTGAAATTCTCTAGACGACCTCCAACGACGAAACGGACCACGCCAACGCGTTTGGAACGTCAGAATCACCTAAAAAGGACATCCACTTTGTTATGTTGTGACGCACGAATAAAATATACAAATTAAATTTTTATTTTTGAGATATTAAAAACTTTTAAATTTATATTATTACTTGTAATATTAAAATTATAATCCTAAACCCTATTTACCCCCTTATCCATGCATTTATCTCTTCATTTGACCCATCCCGCGGCTCGATCCCACGGCGCTCGTCTCGCTCCCTCTCGTGCCCTAGTTCCCGTGACTCATCCACGCGGCAATCTCCCCCCTCCTCTCAACTCTTCTCCTTTTTCGCGTGGCCGCTCGGCCTTTCGGCTCTCCAATCGCAGGGGATAGGCTGGCCGACCCTTCTTCTTCTCAAGGCTTTAATTTCTCCTTCTTTATTGTGATGATTTCATCCCAGTTGTTCTATTCGACCACGAAATCGTGGTAGGTGGTTCTACCCCTCTTATTTCTACTTATAAAAGGGTTCTTAGGGTACTTTCTTGGGTTGTTGAAAATTTTGAGAGGAAAAGAAAGGATTTGGGGCTTTTTTTTCGTTGATCATGGACATTTGCCTCTGAAATTTATTGAGGCTTTCGGGAGCTCTTTTACATCAAAGATCTTCAAGGAGGTTTTTGATGATTTTTATTTCCTAGGCTGGTTCTTGAGTTTATTATTGAGTCTACATCAAGAGGTAATCTTATTCCTCCTTTTTACAAGCATTCAGAGAAGACATCAGTTTTACCCTATTCTCATGTCTTGGGTTTAATAGATTCGTAATTGATAAAGATATGTTTAGGAGATTTTATTCTGATGATTTCTTGCCTAGCGACATAAGTAGCTTTTCTAATCTGTGGAATTGCCCATGAATGCATTCTATAATGTACCTAGAATTGGGAAATTTCGGTCATTTTAGGCATTCATTGAGTTTAATGTTAGGGATGAGAATGGTTATAGAATTGGGGAGCTGGAACAGATGAGTGAAATGCATAAATTAAAACATACATTTTCTGAAAAAATGTGAAGGATGCTATGAAAGCTTGCACAAAGGTATTATTCGAGAAAAGAAAAGGTTAAATTTATTCTCATTTTGGGGCTTAGTTTTGGCTCTATGTGGCTATCTTCTTGGTTCAAATTGCATGTTGGGTGGAAATTTAATTTTTCAAATTTTCTTATCCAGTCATTTACTTATTTAAAATACATGCTGATGGAATAATTGTTGTTGCCCTTATTTGAAAAGCATGCTGGAAGGAATCTTTATGCTGGAGAATTATTTTTTTAGTTGTCATATTTCCTGTTATTTCCTTATTCGAATCACATGTTGAATTAAATGATGATTTGGGACTTGATTCTTGAGCTCTACTATTGTTACCCTTGTTCAAATACATGTTGGGACTTGTTTCAACAATTTGAGATGTTGGCCTTGGGGCATACGTGTATTTTTCTCTGTTTTCTGCCCCCCTGTTCTAAGTTCGATTTTGCTTTGAAATGTCTGGGTTCTGACCCTGTGCTAGGCTCGGTTTTGCTCTTGTCTTGGGCTTGGTTTTGCCTTGAAATGGTTTTTTTTGCTCCTTTCCTAGGCTCGGTTTGGCCTGAGATTTAGGCCCGGTTTTGCCTTGAAATGGTTCTGTTTTTGCCCCTTTCCTGGGCTCGGTTTGGCTTGAGATTTGGGTCCGGTTTTACCTTGAAATGGTTTTGTTGTTGCTTCTTTCCTGGGCTTGGTTTGGCCTAAGATTTGGGCTCGATTTTGCCTTGAAATGGTTCAATTTTTGCCCCTTGTGCTAGGCCTGCTTTTGTCTCGTGACGGTTGGGTTTTAGTTACCTATTGGGTTAGGCCTTACTTTTGGGTTGGCCCTATGTTGAACATATTCGAGGCATGATTTTTGTTGTTTCTTTGATGCCTTCTACAATTGGAGTACATAAACAGCTGAAGTTTGGTTTCTAGAACTTGCTTTAAATCCTATTTTGCTCTTTGCTCCTTACCGANTTGGGTTTTAGTTACCTATTGGGTTAGGCCTTACTTTTGGGTTGGCCCTGTGTTGAACATATTTGAGGCATGGTTTTTGTTGTTTCTTTGATGCCTTCTACA
This sequence comes from Phalaenopsis hybrid cultivar, assembly GCA_002079205.1. Lineage (NCBI taxonomy): Eukaryota > Viridiplantae > Streptophyta > Magnoliopsida > Asparagales > Orchidaceae > Phalaenopsis > Phalaenopsis hybrid cultivar. The sequence continues at coordinate 12,944 of JXCR01097538.1, read as the reverse complement.
ATTGGAATACATAAACAGTTGAAGTTTGGTTTCTAGAACTTGCTTTGAATCCTATTTTGCTCTTTGCTCCTTACCGTTGCTGCCCCTCTTTTTGAAACGTGTGTTGGAAGAAATATCGTCTCTTTGAGAGCTTTTAAAATTTATTTCGGGAAGGTTTACTTTCGTTCATGTTTTCTTCAATGGGAAAATGAGATTTTTGAAGCTTTTTGGGCTTGCTTTGTGGCCCTGTGTTGCCTTTCTTGGCTTTGAAGCTTTCGTTTCAGGGCTTTCCTGTTGGGGTGGGGATTTATATTCTAAATGGTTGGCAATTTCCCTTTAAATATTCCTGGCCATGAGCCCTCTCCCATGGTTCCTTTTGTGTTGATTGGTTGGTGGCTCTGCTTCTATGGCTGCCCTCACCCGTAAACTGGTAAATGTTGTTCTGGAATGGTGGTTTCTCTGACTGCTTTTACCCGAGAGCATCTAATTGGGATTCCCCTTATACTGGGCTTGATTTGGCTTAAAGCTAGGCTCAGTTTTGTTAAAAGTATATTATGTTCTTGTCCCACTTTGTTGGGCTCGGGTGTGTCTGTTGTGGTTTCCTGTCTTGCCTTTCTTGCTGGGGTCGGTTTACCTTTTACGGCTCCCTGTTTTGTCCTTTTTTTTGGGTTCGCCTTGCTTAAGTTGTCACTTTGTTTGCTCCTTTTGTTAGGCTTGGCTGGGTTGGAGCTCCTCCAAATAACATACCTCCTGGGATTGTTATTAATAATCAAGTTTGTCATCCCAAATTTTAAGATTTCAATTACTACCTCTATATAGGAGTGTTTGATATAAATGGATCAATTTGCTAGTATGTCTCTTTTGATATAAAATGACTTCAATCTCGATAGTTTATGGGAGCTTGTCCATTCACTCTCTTAGGTATATCAAAGAAGTACAATGGCAATATATGTGGTGGCTTCTCCTATACTACTCCTACCCGAGAACACCTGCTGGTTGGTTGTGTGAGCTGCTGCCCTTACCTGAGAGCATCCTAAATGGTTTCCTTTTGTCATGTTTGGTTGTTCTCTATTGCCCCTAGCCGTGAGTCTTCACCTGTAGCTCTTTTATGCTGAATATGGTTGGTTTGGGGCTTGGCTTTATCCTCGTTGCCCGTGAGACTTACTGTTGTAGTTCCTTAATTTGTGTCACGATTGGTTCGGGCCTCGCTTTCTCCTTGTTGCCCCTACCTGTGAGATTTTGTCCTATTTCCTGTCCTAAACCGTGGCCTTATATTGGAGCTTGATTGTGCATTTTCTGGCTTCTACCTGTGGACTTGTATGAGGATTGGTTGTCCCTTTTCCTGGCCTTACCCATGAGCCCCTATCTTCTTTCCTGTCTCTACCCATGAGCCTGTTGAGGATTATTCAAGCTCATTTTGCCTTGGCCGTGAGCACTTCTATATTTTCTAAATTAGCATTACATTTATACAATTGTAAAAAGCTTTTAACAAGGGGTGGAATTGAATGGATTTGATATTGGCATGGTTTTTAGAGATTTAGAAAGTTGTNATATTCCTGGCCATGAGCCCTCTCCCATGGTTCCTTTTGTGTTGATTGGTTGGTGGCTCTGCTTCTATGGCTACCCTCACCCGTAAACTGGTAATTGTTGTTCTGGAATGGTGGTTTCTCTGGCTACTTTTACCCGAGAGCATCTAATTGGGATTCCCCTTATACTGGGCTCGATTTGGCTTAAAGCTAGGCTCAGTTTTGTTAAAAGTATATTATGTTTTTGTCTCACTTTGCTGGGCTCGAGTGTGTCTGTTGTGGTTTCCTGTCTTGCCTTTCTTGTTGGGGTCAGTTTACCTTTTACGGCTCCCTGTTTTGTCCTTTTTTTTTTGTTCGCCTTGCTTAAGTTGTCAATTTGTTTGCTCCTTTCGTTAGGCTTGGCTGGGTTGGAGCTCCTCCAAATAACATACCTCCTGGGATTGTTATTAATAATCAAGTTTGTCATCCCAAAATTTAAGATTTCAATATCTACTTCTATATAGGAGTGTTTGATATAAATGGATCAATTTGCTAGTATGTCTCTTTTGATATAAAATGACTTCAATCTCGATAGTTTATGGGAGCTTGTCCATTCACTCTCTTAGGTATATCAAAGAAGTACAATGGCAATATATGTGGTGGCTTCTCCTATACTACTCCTACCCGAGAACACCTGCTGGTTGGTTGTGTGAGCTGCTGCCCTTACCTGAGAGCATCCTAAATGGTTTCCTTTTGTCATGTTTGGTTGTTCTCTATTGCCCCTAGCCGTGAGTCTTCACCTGTAGCTCTTTTATGCTGAATATGGTTGGTTTGGGGCTTGGCTTTATCCTCGTTGCCCGTGAGACTTACTGTTGTAGTTCCTTAATTTGTGTCACGATTGGTTCGGGCCTCGCTTTCTCCTTGTTGCCCCTACCTGTGAGATTTTGTCCTATTTCCTGTCCTAAACCGTGGCCTTATATTGGAGCTTGATTGTGCATTTTCTGGCTTCTACCTGTGGACTTGTATGAGGATTGGTTGTCCCTTTTCCTGGCCTTACCCATGAGCCCCTATCTTCTTTCCTGTCTCTACCCATGAGCCTGTTGAGGATTATTCAAGCTCATTTTGCCTTGGCCGTGAGCACTTCTATATTTTCTAAATTAGCATTACATTTATACAATTGTAAAAAGCTTTTAACAAGGGGTGGAATTGAATGGATTTGATATTGGCATGGTTTTTAGAGATTTAGAAAGTTGTCCTTTATGGATTATTCTCTTTTACCTTGTGAAATATGAAAGACTCTTATGGCTTCATTTCGAGAAATCATAAAGATGATATAAATTGGATTCGTGAAAGGATTAAAAAACTCGTAAAATTGTCCGTTGAAGAAGAGTTTGGAGGTTCGCCATTAAAACTTGGATAACATAAATGCCACACATGGGTTCAGGCTAGCGTGTGTGAGTACATATAGGTGACAGAGCCAATGGTACAATTGTCACATTAGTTTTGGGCCCGTTTTGATCTGTTTGAAACAAAATTTGGAGGGGATGTTGTTCTTGGGTTGATCCAATTATAAAATTTGAGAAAATGATATCCTTCTTGGATTGATTCAAGGATCTTGGGTTCGCTTTTTCAGGTCTTTTCATCAAAGTTGAGGTTGTTTCACCCTTCATCCTTTCAATCTTTTGGATGGATCAGTTTCTCCTCTCTCTCATCCCATTTTTATTCTTTTTTTTCCTTGCTTCTTAGTTCGGTTTTCAGTGCTTATGTCTAACACATAAGTGCCCATGTATAACATTTTGTTATATATGAAACCATTAAGCAATGTCGCAAGTAAGTCGGTTTTGTTTTGGGGCTTAGGGCGATGACGACAAAGACACGCCGGTGGTAGAGCAAAATGATATTTCATCCTACGATATCAGGATTTGATAAACTGTAGGATGACAGTATCATTCACCGACACAAAACTAGCGGGGACTCATACCTTCTTAGGTTGTTGGCGATCTTACGCCCAACGGCATGATCGACTCCTGGACAATCGTAATTTTTCAAAAAACTGATAAGAACAGACATGATGAGAACAGATACAATATTTGTAAAAATATTTTCATTACAAAATTAATACAACTTCTTTTTGTATGTCTGAAATCCATGTGCATGCTAAAATATAAATTTTAAATATATTATAACTTGATTGTCCACTTGTTGATTACCATTACCGGACTAAGGAGTACCCTCCTAAGTCAGTTTTAGTAGGACACCCTTCTAGTTGAGTGGCGGCTTTATACATCTCGGCGACCGATAGTAGCCTTCGACGTCCCTCGAGTACAAATATATAGTATCTGAACCTAGCCCCGACCCGAGTGCTTCAGGTTTTCTTCGGATTTTTCGTGAGATTTTTTCGAAACTTTTGGTAAAGCACTCGCGGTCTTTAACACGGGATTTTCCCGTGTTTTTTGTGACTTTCTTTGAGCTATTATTTGTCGTTTTTTAATTTGAGATTTCCATCGTGAGTCGTATGTCGATTTTCTCGAATTTTCTTTCATCGTGGGTCATTTGTTGCTCTTTCTTGAGTGGTCTAAGTGGTATTTCTGCTGTTAATGCAATTCATGCTAGTTCATTTCTTAAAGATTATGTTACTCTACTTCTACTTGCTACTTTTACACACTATACCCTAGAATAGGAGGTACCCGGCAGCAGAGCGCTGACTAAACAATTGCATATACCTTTAAAATTAACATCAGATCTGAAGGTGCTATGACGAGGAGCTTGGAGTGAATACCGTGTGCAGCACGACGAGGACATTTAGAAGAGCAACGTCAAAACAAATTCATATCACTAAACACTTTCCTTAGTTTAAATAACTCATAGAATTTCGAGATGATTTGCCTAACGCAGCGTAAACCCTCACATATCACTTTTAGGCTTTTACATACCCAGTTGTGCAATTATAAGTCCTAACACTTTAAGATTTTAAGGTTACTGTATGGTACGGTGTAAATCCTCTTATCTTTCTAGGTCATTTGCACGATCAAATATTGTGTGAATATGAGTCTTAAATTCTAAATAAATTGCATGATTAAGCATTAAATAACATCATTTCAAAGATATAAAGTAAACAATAGGAAAGTTGGGAGATCACCGGGATTCTTCCTGGATCTGTGATATCTCCAACTCTTCATTCCTTTGAATTCCTTAAAAATAATTTTTTTCTATTTGTATCATTTCCATTTAATTCTCTCATGTCCAATCGTAGAAACCTAAACTTTGAAATTTCAAATGCAGAACCACTGATATTAATCGAGAGTTATCTTAAGTGATCCTGATCATTTGAGATGTAATTAACTATAGGGGTTTGCCTCTATAGGGAACTTGAAACTCAGATAAAATAAACTCTATCTAATTTTTATATTAGGTAGGGAAACTTGTTGGCCTCATATAAAAATATTTTACAGACGAAACGGATGTCACAAATTCGTTGGTTTAGGGGATTGAGTCTACTATAAGTGATATGTTTATTCTTCGGGATAAGTATGTTACTTGTGGCATTGCGCTCAGTCATCCAAACTATTTAATATGTGAGACTAGTTTGATCTCATCTCTTTTCAAAAATTAAAAATATTACTTTCAAAAATCAAAATCACATATTTATATTTAAAACTATCTTCATGCTTACAAAAATTATCTCTTTTTCCAAAACAAGAAAATTAAAACGACCGACAAGGGATCAACCAAATAAAATCTAGAATGGTTTCTCGTAGATGGATGGGTGATTTTTGTCCATGGAGGTGTGATTTTCACCCATTGAGGGTTGATTCATGGTCCTAGAATAAATGATCAAGAAGATCATGAAGTTTCAAGCACGAAGCAGTATCGAGCTACGTTGTCAAAAACGGAAGCGCGTAGCAGTAACTAGAATGATTTGCGCAACATTAGAACAGTTTCGCTATTTTAGAAGGACAAAGAGCTAAAGTATCAAGTGAAGGAATGAAAAGCAAACTCTAGCGGCGGCATTTGACAGAAATAGTGCAACAATCGAACGACTGGACCAAGTAGAAACAGGCAGAATCGGGCGAAGGAGTCATGAGCGAATTTGAGCGGCAGTCTCTGGAGAAAATTGCATATCATGAGGTTTGGAACAGGTGGCAACAAACAGAATAGACATTGTGCAATCCAGTGCTGGAGAAGATAGATCTGAATAATTATGAACTGGTACCCCGGCGGAAGGCTACATCCGACTATGCCAGTGCCTTTTGTGAGAGCACCATTCTGAGTGGAAGGTGATTCAAAAGTAATGATGGGAACGAGACATGTGGAGAAGAGCGAATGAGTTAGTAAGCGACTAATTTGAACAATACAAAGTATTCAGGAAGGAGACAAAAAATTGTGATGATTAGCGGCGGCCCCAAGTCGTGCAAGAAAGAAACATTGAAAAGACTATGATGGAGATTCAGAACATAAGATTGAGATTCTCGATCAAGTTACATATTATAAGAGACACATGATACGTAATTGCTAAAGATTCCAGGAACCGATAAGCTACTGGATGAGTTGTTTGAGGCAACCCTATTCTTCAAGATTGAATTGAAGTCAAGATACCATCAAATTCAAATGCGACCAAAGGATGTGCACAAGACGACATTTTGAGACAGAGAGGTTCACTACGAGTTCTAATTAAATGGATAGGATTTCAGATGATGACGCCAAGTGGGAGCCATATGACCTAAATCAATTGAAAATTTTTCCACCTTAAGGACAAGCTGTCTTTTTAGGAGGGGAATAATGTTATAACGGCACCTAAAGGCAATTTAGCCTTTATTAGCCTAAGATCAATTTAGTCATTTGTCGTTTATTATTGTTAATATAATAAAGCTTATGTTTAGGATTAGGATTATGCATGAGATTGTGTCTTTAATCTTAGGATTAGGGTTTTGGAGAGATTTCCTACATTTCCAATTATAAAATTTGGGAGAGAGCACTTATCTATCAAATGTAATGTTATGACGGCATGTAAAGGCAATTTAGACTTTATTAGCCTAGGGGCAATTTAGTCATTTTACATTTATTATTGTTTAGTATAAATAAAGCCAATATGTTTAAGGTTAAGGTTATGCATGAGATTGTGNCTACCTCTATATAGGAGTGTTTGATATAAATGGATCAATTTGCTAGTATGTCTCTTTTGATATAAAATGACTACAATCTCGATAGTTTATGGGAGCTTGTCCATTCACTCTCTTAGATATATCAAAGAAGTACAATGGCAATATATGTGGTGGCTTCTCATATACTACTCCTACCCGAGAACACCTGCTGGTTGGTTGTGTGAGCTGCTGCCCTTACCTGAGAGCATCCTAATTGGTTTCCTTTTGTCATGTTTGGTTGTTCTCTGCTGCCCCTAGCCGTGAGTCTTCACCTGTAGCTCTTTTATGTTGAATATGGTTGGTTTGGGGCTTGGCTTTATCCTCGTTGCCCGTGAGACTTACTTTTGTGGTTCCTTGATTTGTGTCCTGGTTGGTTCTGGCCTCGCTTTCTCCTTGCTGCCCCTACCCGTGAGATTTTGTCCTATTTCCTGTCCTAAACCGTGGCCTTATATTGGAGCTTGATTGTGCATTTTCTGGCTTCTACCTGTGAACTTGTTATGAGGATCGGTTGTCCCTTTTCCTGACCTTACCGGTGAGCCCCTATCTTCTTTCCTGTCTCTACCCATGAGCCTGTTGAGGAATATTCAGGCTCATTTTGCCTTGGCCATGAGCACTTCTATATTTTCTAAATTAGCGTTACATTTATACAATTGTAAAAAGCTTTTAACAAGGGGTGGAATTGAATGGATTTGATATTGACATGGTTTTTAGAGATTTAGAAAGTTGCCCTTTATGGATTATTCTCTTTTACCTTGTGAAATATGAAAGACTCTTATGGCTTCATTTCGAGAAATCATAAAGATGATATAAATTGGATTCGTGAAAGGATTAAAAAACTCGTAAAATTGTTCGTTGAAAAAGAGTTTGAAGGTTCGACATTAAAACTTGGATAACATAAATGCCACACATGGGTTCAGGCTAGGGTGTGTGAGTACATATAGGTGACAGAGCCATTGGTACAATTGTCACATTAGTTTTGGGCCCGTTTCGATCTGTTTGAAAGCCATTGGTACAATTGTCACATATAGGTGACAGGCTAGGGTGTGTGAGTACATATAGGTGACAGAGCCACTTATCAGAAAGCATTGTTGTCAAAAACGGAAGCGCGTAGCAGTAACTAGAATGATTTGCGCAACATTAGAACAGTTTCGCTATTTTAGAAGGACAAAGAGCTAAAGTATCAAGTGAAGGAATGAAAAGCAAACTCTAGCGGCGGCATTTGACAGAAATAGTGCAACAATCGAACGACTGGACCAAGCAGAAACAGGCAGAATCGGGCGGAGTCATGAGCGAATTTGAGCGGCAGTCTCTGGAGAAAATTGCATATCATGAGGTTTGGAACAGGTGGCAACAAATAGAATAGACATTGTGCAATCCAATGCTGGAGAAGATAGATCTGAATAATTATGAACTGGTACCCGACGGAAGGCTACATCCGACTATGCCAGTGCCTTTTGTGAGAGCACCATTCTGAGTGGAAGGTGATTCAAAAGTAATGATGGGAACGAGACATGTGGAGAAGAGCGAATGAGTAAGTAAGCGAATAATTTGGACAATACAATGTATTCAGGAAGGAGACAAAAAATTGTGATGATTAGCGGCGGCCCCAAGTCGTGCAAGAAAGAAACATTGAAAAGACTATGATGGAGATTCAGAACATAAGATTGAGATTCTCGATCAAGTTGCATATTATAAGAGACACATGATACGTAATTGCTAAAGATTCCAGGTACCGATAAGCTACTGGATGAGTTCTTTGAGGCAACCCTATTCTTCAAGATTGAATTGAAGTCAAGATACCATCAAATTCAAATGCGACCAAAGGATGTGCACAAGACGACATTTTGAGACAGAGAGGTTCACTACGAGTTCTAATTAAATGGATAGGATATCAGATGACGACGCCAAGTGGGAGTCATATGACCTAAATCAATTGAAAATTTTTCTACCTTAAGGACAAGCTGTCTTTTTAGGAGGGGAATAATGTTATAACGGCACCTAAAGACAATTTAGTCTTTATTAGCCTAAGATCAATTTAGTCATTTGTCATTTATTATTGTTAATATAATAAAGCTTATGTTTAGGATTAGGATTATGCATGAGATTGTGTCTTTAATCTTAGGATTAGGGTTTTGGAGAGATTTCCTACATTTCCAATTATAAAATTTGGGAGAGAGCACTTATCTATCAAATGTAATGTTATGACGGCATGTAAAGGCAATTTAGACTTTATTAGCCTAGGGTCAATTTAGTCATTTTACATTTATTATTGTTTAGTATAAATAAAGCCAATATGTTTAAGGTTACGGTTATGCATGAGATTGTGTCATGCGGCTTAGGGTATGAGAGAGATTTCCTAACTCTCGAATTGTTGGATTTGGGAGAAAACACCTGACTCTTGAATTGTATGTGCTTATTTTTTATGCATATGAGTGTTATTTGGATTGTATGTGCTTATCTTTTATGCATATGAGTGTTATTTGGAGATCTTGCAAAAAAATATTTTATTTGCCCTAATTTATGCCCAAGAATATTATCAGGTTCATAATTAAAAAACTCCAACTTAATATAGCATCAAGTCGTTACAGATTCAAATTGTCTATATTGGGACATAAATTCTCCCGACTCAGACAAATTGAATAACCAAAGTAAGAGCAAAAATAAAAATAATATAACAAATCTAATAAAATGTATCA
>JXCR01097532.1:0-40451 GCA_002079205.1 Phalaenopsis hybrid cultivar | reverse complement strand
CCCCCCCCCCCCCCCCCCCCCCTTTATCATTGATTGCTGATCAGTTGATGTAATATTCGCGAGAAGTATTTCATAGAAACCACTTTGTTTCGTGATTATCATGATTGACACGAAAATTTCTATGGTTTGTATTAATATATTTACAATTTGAAATGTTTTACTGTTTTTGGCTTTTGCAAAATCTAATGAAAGTGCATGTTACGTGATATTAGTAATCTAAATTATTTTATATGTCAATTTATTTTTAATACAGGAATATTTAAGATAATATTATAAGAACTTTAAGATTTTTAGATATTTACAAGTTTTATCTAGGTCTTTGAGATGGATTGATTTAGGGATATAATTTTTAAATTTTAGTCAAATCATAATTTGTGCCTCAATTATTATTGAGCTATAATCAAAGTTCTTTACTGCTCCATAATATCATGTGCTTTGCTAGGGTTTCTATCCTTTGATGTGGCACCTTTCTCCTCTCCGTCAATAATGCTAGTTTGCACTCTCCACCTCTCTAGCTCTCTTTTTTTTTTTTTGTGTTCATGACTTTGTTGGATGGCCCTAGTTACTTGTTGGTAAGCCTTGAGTCTTCTTATTTTAATCTTTCTCCTCTTAAACTCTCTCATTGCCCTCCACTTCTTCGCATCCTCCCCCTCATGGCTTTAGCATCGCTTGTTCTTCTCCAACTCAATGATCTCATGCATGTTGTGTATATAAACTAGAAAGGTTTTGTGACCTCCTCAATACCTAATATCCAACATTTCCTTGGCCTATATTCTATGCAAGCAAGATATAGTTTACTTAAAAAAAATAATAATAAATTTGATGACCTGAGATTATATTGGTCGATGGAACTTGTTGATTATGCAATTGAAAAACAAACTTTGTATGATCATCTTATATATGTTACACAAAAACTTTAGAAATTGAAAGATGCCTTTGAACTCTTCTCTTTATTTTGCTTTTTTGTGTCAAGTTTAATTGTGTTAAAAATTCATGAGAGAACAAGTAATAAAGGAGCAAGAATTTTTTCATTGGATACCTTTCATTTTCAAAAGATAAATGTCAAACTTTAAACCCACGAAAGAAGAATTTAAGGAAAAACTTTTGTCGATTAAGCTTCCTAAATTTTTTCTTTTCCTTAGAAATAAGTCATAAATATCAAATATTACTAGTAAAATGGAAACCATTGAGCTATTATCCCCTTAGAACTGGTCAAATTAACATTATGTACCTCAATGAGTTAAATGTATAAATTTCTACTATTTCTATTTTACTATTTCATAATACCCTATCTTTTTAATGAAAAAGAGTTTCTTAAGCCTATACATTATGAATGATTTCCCTTCCCCTCCACCAGATGTGATACTTTTGCTTATGATGCTTCTAATTGAACCAAATTTAGAAATCCATAGTTTCCTCATAAGCTTAAGAATATAAGACCAAGAGTTTTATAATGTTATAAATTTGATTTAAAATATATTAAGTTTTTAGATGAAATATTTTTGTTGGATAAGTGTTGTTCTAGATTAACACTTGGTAGTTTCAAGTTTATACTTTTATTTTTTTGGTAATAACATGTGATTATAGTTATTTCTTTTAAGTTATTCACTACTCCCTAATATCTACTCTAAAATCTTAACATCTCTTTCTTTACTTAATTCGCATTCTTTTAAGATCAACAAAACTACAACTAAATCCTACACACCATTCCTAACATCTCTATATAATTCACAATCAAAATAATTAACATTAGAATCTAGTCTTATAGTCTACTCTGGAATACTAATGTAAACTATATCAAACTTAATTATCTACTTTAGATAATAATTAAATATTCTACGCTAACCATCCACAATCATTATGAGCCTTCTATTTTACCTAATTTTAAAGCCTTTGAGATATCTTAAAAATTAGCCTAAATTAGCCAAATTTAACCTTGTTGTGCATTTTTTTTAATATATAATACTAAAATTTTTATTATTGTACCAAAATAATCAACAATGTTATCATATAGGATAGCAAATTATAAATGAGAAAATTTGGATAAAAATTACTGATAACTAAGAGGTTTTCTTGTGGCAGACTTGTCATTAAATAGTTGAGTTACTCCAAAAAGTTTGATGTCAGTAAATTCTTTTTTTATGTCCTTTAATGAGAATAAATTTCACTTAAATTAAAATTTTGATAATTGCAATTTTACCCATGAAATTTCAAGGGCTTGATAGTGAGCAAGGCATAATCCAAAATTGTTTAATGAGGCTTAAAAAAGATAATATAACTGATCGCGAACATTTTGAATAAACTACAAGCCCAATTTTATCTGGAGTGTAAAATCCTTAATGACTCCGGGTTTGTCCTTTGGGGCATTCATTCACATAAATTTTAAATAAAATATTAAGCGACTATATGATTACCCCACTCTTGGGATAGTTAAAGCATGAGGGTCTACTGAGTAGAGGGTGTATTAATTTACTGAAACTCAATTTAACTTCAGATGATTAATTGAACAACATAATAAGTTTAACTGAACTAGAAATGTTTTAAATTATTTTAAAAGTTGTTTACGTTATGGCTCTAACATTTTAGAATCTTTTGGATAGTTTGAAGGAAAATCAAGCTTATTATTTTTTTTCAAGAAAATCATCCATTAAAACTTTTAGGGACCCATGAAGTTATGACCTAGGACTCGGTAACTACAGCTTAAACTGGACTTCTTGCTTTCAATTCTTGCAATTAATTTAAATTTCCCGTAAAATTATATATATGTAAGTTCTGACATTTCAACGGGAGTGCGAGCTGATGACAGGTACGCATTTACATTTTTGCAATGCAATTTCCTTTCCTTCTACTTTAATGTATTTCCTACCTATAATTACTTTAATTACAAAAAAAAATTTCAAAATAAAAAATTACAATAGCATTTTTCAATATTAAACAACATTTTTCAAAAACAAAAAAACCAACAATTACATAATACGTCATTTTGAATTTACGGATGTCCCTCGGATGAGGTAACCGACGGTTGCTAACGAGATCTCCCCAGTTTAATGAGCTTAACAACTCAGTTAAGCTAAGTAAATTCAAATGAAAATAGTGATACCAGAACGAGGGAATCATAGGATCCTAACCGGTGTCACTTTAGTCAATTTTAACCCCCCCATAATGATTGAACTGAACTTGTCCTTTAAACCCTTTAAACTTTTAGATTTTAGGACTGTTAATTTCACCGAGGTTCTTGGAGCTAACTTCGAGGGCAGCATTCTACAACCCCAAGCGGATCGACCCCAACACAATTTTTCTTAGACTTGAACAACATAAGTGATACACCAAAGTAATATGTTATTTTAAATATATATTTTATGCTTATTTTTTGTGATATTGCACTTTAAAGAAGGGTATTTTCATGTTTTTGCTGCAGTATATCAATTTTAGGTATTTGGAGAAAAAATAGCAAAAAAGACAAAATTTGGAGCCAAAACAACAAAGTTTCGAATTCTGGTATATGATGCGCCAGATCGGCGACAAATGCGCCAGATCGGCGGCAAATGCGCCAAAGCCTAGAATAGCGTGTTCTTCAACATACTGGCACATGATACGCTAGATTGGCACTAGATGCACCATTTGACATAGATTTAGCTCATGATGCGCTAGGGATGATTTTTTACGAATTAAGATGGTTTGAGACAAATTTTGTGTAAATTTTCAAAGGGAAACTTGTTGTAAACACCCCTTGGAGTAATTCAATGCATCTAGACATTTTGAAAGGTTTTTTTATGAAGGGATATGTCTCTTGGGTCAATGGACATATCATTTGAACTTAAAAGAGTTGACTTTTGGATAAAATTTTGGAGGGAATTTTGAAGTCTATTTAGAGGGAGGAAACCTTTAATAAAAGAAATGAAAGTCTAGGGCTTAAGGGAAAGTAGAAGAGGAGTTTGGAGGAGGCGAGTAGAGGTGTGTGGCGTGAGTTAGAGAGAGAGAGAGAAAGTCAAGGGCTTAGAAATTTTCTTCAAGGATTGTAAGAGGAGAGGGATGGTGAGAGATTTCTTCTTCATTACACTTCTAAGAGATAATTGAGAGTGCTTGTAAAGAGAGAAAGGCTTGGAAAGAACTTCTAAGAGTTTGTTTGGGAAGGACTGTGAGATAAGTTGTGTCTTTTATTTCTTTTATTTTTTTAAATTTTTTTTATTAATGAAATCTGTGTTTTATCGTTTCCTTCTCATAAATTATGAGTATTCTTCTTTATCCTTCTCCCTACTTTGAAATATGGTTGTTGACCTTACTTTTGGTTGAGGTTTAGTTTTCCTCCTTAGTAGCCTAGGGTCTAGCCATAGGATTTTCTTATTTACTATTCTTAAAAAACCAGAAAAGGAACCCTCACCATTAGAAATTCTACACTCTTCTTTGCTCGACTTAAAGTTTCACATATTGGTCTAACCTCTAGCACTTAGTAGGTGGGGTCAGTATGAGGAAGCTCAAGACGAGTCTCAATAGGACTGATTGACTTTAGGGTTGACTTTGGGTGTTGGTCTAGAGCTTGTTCACTAACTTACACTCACTCTCACCCATAATTAGTCACAAACCTAAACCAAAAAATTCTTAACTTTGATCCCTTGATCTTTTGGGAGACTCATGTAGATGGTCCCCTAAACCCACTGGCCCTAGGGTGGGGTTTAGCTAAAACCAGTACATAGAGGACCCAAATGAGAATTCCATTGGTCCATTGCTCATGTATGGTGGTTGGTACTCCAATTCTACCAAAATATCCAACTCTTGGCCCTTTGCCTCTAAATCCACCCAAATTATCTAAATCCCCTTGAAAACCCAAATTTGATCAAAATCCTCAAATTCACCAAAAATATCCAAATTTATTCAAAGATCATTTCAAATTATTTGAAAATACCCAAGTTACCCAAAACTTTCCAAAAATGCCAAATTTACCAAAATACCCTCAAAATTGCAAAAATTACAAAAATACCCTTGGCACCCCAAACTTTCCCAAAAACTCCAAAATCACTCCAAATGTATCCAAAACCAATTTGGACCTTGAATTGAACCAAATTTGGCCAATTTGACCATTTTGACAAAAAACCCCAAATTGCCTTTAAAGACCCAATTTTCCCAAATTCACCTCAAATGTCCATTAATTTGAGCCCAATTTTCTTTAATTTCAATTCTAAACTTACATCCACATTTCATATGACCAATATAAACCAAATCAAATCCTGATTTACCTTTGCTTTGAGCTCAATTTTGATCTACGTCAAACCCCCCAATTTTGGCCCTATGACTTAATCCCACCAAATTGAACCCCATAGCCTACTCAATTTGCCCCAATTTGAATCCTAAACTCTTCATAACATTCTTAAACATCAAATTTAACTTTCAATTGGCCTTATTAAAGCCTCAATTGCACTCAATTTTGACCCAAATCCAAAAATCCTCAAATTCCCCCCAAATTGGCCATGCCTCCAAATTCTACCAAATTGATTGCCCTAACCCCAAAATTGACATCCAATTTATGTTGAAAACTATTCATGATGTTACCATAGACAATTTTCAATAATAATTTTTGATTTAGCCCAAGCCTAACCCAATCTAGACCCAAGTCTAGCCCAACATGCCCAAATTGACCAAAACCCCAAAATCCTTCAAATTGAACCCCCAATTAAACTCAAAATCATTTCAACCCTTCACAAAAAATCTTCATTACAATCATCTACACAAAGTTGATCAATAAATTGGGCTCAAAGCCTTGGCTAGCCTAACTCAAACCCAACCTTCGGTGATTTGGACCCAAATTGAACCCATGCACAAAAATTGACCTAGCCATCTTAAAGCCACCAAATTGATGGCTCCACAACCACTAAGCACACTCCATGGACAAGGCTAAACCCCCTTGGACCAGCCATGGTGATATATGGACCATTGGATCCCTAAGTTAAGGGATTCATGCTTATTTATGGGCTTACAAAAAATTTCCCCCATCATCACTTGCCATTGAGGGATAAACATAATTAATCCTCCCAATGGCTTACCTGACCTCCTTGCCACCTCCCCTGGCCCTGCCAGCCGGCCTAGTTGTCGGAGCACCTCAAAATCAAGGGCCATCATCCCTAAATTAAACCCAATCTCAACCCTAGGGTCTTTCTTACCCTAATTAACATTTAGAGCTTCTTAGCCCACCACCTCAGCAGACTTTTGCACCCATGGCCAGGCCCTGAGCTCCCCTCTCCGACCATGGCTATAAAACCTCACCTCTACGACCAACATAAGATTGCTAAAATTCTCTTAAGGAAACCTTGTAAGATTGCTCCCACAGCCTCTATAGGACCTCCTCAGTGCAAATCAAACACCCTTTGCCCTAATTCTCATCGCCGGAGCTCAATTTTTTAGTTCAAATCATTACCGGAGACAGGAAATTCTCCACCACACCTCCTTAGTGCACTAAATCTCAATTAAATTGGCCCACACCTTCACCACAGTGAAAGAAGATAAAGCCTCTCACAGAGAGCCTCTACTCTAGACTTTGCTCAACACCCAAATTCGGCCTTTATCGAATTTGGGTCTAGACATTACACCACATCAAGAGGCTCAATCCCTAGCCTCCTTGGGCCTCAACAAACATGTTGAGCACCTCTGATTGAAGCTTCTCTTCTCAGAGCAAAGGTATAAACCTCTCCGCTGTCCCGAGCTTGTTTTGATTCTACACTTGCATAAATCCAATTTAATGGCATGTTTACCGTATGGATATGTTCTTCTCACTTAGAAGATTCTATAGTATTAAACCCGAGGTCATTTGGTTGAGAAATGAGTGAGATCTTAAGGTTTTAAGGTTAACTATCACGGGTTTTGGCTATCGGGGATGATGACGGGGAGCCGTTCGATCGAGCGTGTATTGGATGGACGGACGAGATCAAGCCAGACAGCGACTTCATACATGATCCTCCGGCCAAGTCAGCACTGAGGTGGATGGCGACGTCAAACCAGAGAACGCCGCGTGGAGCTTCGAAGCTGTTGTAAGTTGACGCGGCACCACGTGTGTGAATATAAAAATAGGGAATTTATCTATTTATTTATGTGCCCATAACTTTGAAAAGTCATATCTTTGCATAAAAAATCACAAAATAAAATCAAAATATCCTAGTGCTTAGTGAATAAAGGAGAACAATGTGGAAATAGTTTAAATTTTATTTGATGCATATCTTATTTTTAATTAATTGAATATTATTTTGAGTATTTTGATTCTTCATGCATTCAAATATTTCACTATGGCTTGATATTTTGGCATGTTGTTCCCTCCGTCATGGGGGTTACTCCCTAATTTTTCCAAAGTCAGATGAGACCCCTAGGCTGAGATCCATATTTTTCAAGTTTATGCATCTGATTTGGAAAATTATATATAATAATTAGCATGTTGCTTTGAAAAATCCAAGAAAATTTTGGTAGGTTTATTGTGACCAACGAACCCTAGGAAAAATTTGTCATGGGCTAAGTTATTAAGAACACACCTAATTTTTACAAAATCCTAGAGCACAAAGAAAATTAATTTGGAAAAGATAAATATCTAAATGATTTGATTTTAATCCTCCATAATTTAAAGTTCAGAGGACTTCCCATAAAAATTTCAAAATGTTTGGAGTTTATTTGATAACCTAATTTGATTTTCCAAGTTAAATGACATTTTTAACACTTAAAATTATCATAATAGATAAAAATACAACTAAAAAATATATGAAGTTTGTTTTGGCAGCTCTCTGTGACTAGAGAAATTTTCTAAAAATAAAATTGTTATTAAAATAAATATTTCATTTTTAAGCATATCTTAAATATTTAAATAATAAAAAATTAATAAAATTTATGGAATGTTCTAATCTATTTCCTATGTACTTAGGAGCAACTGTAATATTTTTTCTAATTTTCTAAGTGAAGATATTGAACTTTAAAGCATAAACCATTTTTTTTAAGGCTAAAAAAGGATTTTCCTTAATTTCTCACTAAAATAATTCTAATAATTCAAAAAAACATAATAAAAAATATAAAAATTGTTTCTCTAGATTCTTTAACCTTAGAGAGATTTAGTAAAAATTCAAAACTTAATTTTCCACATTTAAAAAATTTCATAATCAATTAATACTCTAAAATTTAAAATAATTATGATAATTCAAATAAAAGTCAAAAAATCATGAAATTTGGTCCAAGTGGTTATCTGGTCTAAGTGCACCTTCCGTAAAAACTTCAAGTGATTAGGCTTTTCCTTGGTAAAGTTATTGAATTTTCTTTGAAAAATCCTATTTTTGCATGTAAATAATTATATAAATTAAATTAAATTTTGAAAAATCACATTTTTTCTTCTCGTGTTTTAATTGACCCTTGATTGAGCTAGAATAAAAATTCGAAAGTCATTTGAATTAAATTTGATGAATTATGAAGTGATAGAGTCTTAGGGGAAATGTTTAATTTTGGAACTTTTATCTTAATTGACATTTAGGCTTAATTCAAGCAAGGGAAATGGGCAATATTTGATCTTAATTAACATGTGCAGATGATTGAAACATAAGGAATTAATTGGTAGAAACCAATTTCACTTTTCTTAATCAAAGGAAAAATTTTCAGTTTCTTAAATCATTAAAATTTGGGAGATCTTTTAATTTTAATGTCCTAGACTTAGGGGTATGATTTTAGATGTTAATAACACACTAATTTAATACCCCTATCTGGTGTTCAAGTGAAATTCAAACATTTTGATGATAAATTATTATCACTTAAAATTCAATTTCTGTAAAAAATTACGAACGTATCCACCGGGATCTTAAGAGCTTAGTAGTGACCCAGGCTATATCAAATTTGGTTAAATGAGGATTAGAAAAGAGGATGTGAATAGAAATTGAATACCTCTAAAATATTGCAAGACCAAGTTAAATCTGAAATTGGCTAAGTGTCTTAATAGCATCAACTTGCCCTTTAAGGGTCTTCACCAACATAATTCTCAAATTAAATGACAAATGATAATTACCCTGCTCTTAGGGATAATTAAAACATCGATGTTCACTGAACACTAGAGGTATTTACAAGATGAATTATTAAGTAATATAATAAGTTTAAATGAGCTCAACTTTTCACAAGGCAGAGAGAGGGAAGCATCGACATGCTTCTTCCTCCCAACCTCTTGGATACCTTGAAGATCTACTAAACTTAGTATATTTTTCTTAATGAAACCATCCTCAAGTGAATTAAGAGGGGCTCACCACGATATGATGTAGGAACTGACAGATCACCAAAACCTTATTTCCCTGCTTTACATAAAATGCTCTCACATGCGTTTTGAGTTTCAGTTGAAGATGACGGGAAGACCATCCATGTACGCTTTTATTGTAATTTATTTTACCTGCATTTCTAGTCTCCCTTACTTTACATTTCAGTACGTAAATGTACTTACTCACCTGCATGTGTGAATGAAAACACAAACTTGCATGCTAAACAACGATGTCACCCTGCATGAGAACCAAAACAGATAGGATATTTGTAAACCAAAAATGAAATCAACCAAGATAAAATTCATCGCCACAACATTCAAAATATAAGACAACTCAAAAGTTAATCACAAACATCACAAAACAATAATTGCAATTAAATTAAGACGTCTCTATCAGATGATTGAAAATCCCTCAGAGGAGGTAACCTACGGTTGCTAACGAGGCTTCCCATGGTCTAAATGAAAGTATGGAACTCATTAATTAACCTACGGTTGCTAACGAGACTTCCCACGGTTTAAATGAAATTATGGAACTCATTAAGATGGGTTTAGTAAGTTCATTTGGACTAAGTGAATCCAATAGAAAATAGTGGTGCCGGAATGAGGGAGTAACCTACGGTTGCTAACGAGGCTTCCCACGATTTAAATGAAATTATGGAACTCATTAAGATTGCTTAGTAAATTCATTTGGACTAAGTGAATCCAATAGAAAATAGTGGTACCAGAACGAGGGAACGGTAGGATCCTAGCCGGTGTTGTTCTAATCAACTTTAATATGCTCCATAACATTTAAAAAACTATAACCATAGGGACATTTGATATGACATCATAACCTGACACATTAGAAAACTTAAACTCATCATGGCGAGGAGCTTGAAGCTAGCACGATGGGTAGCACAACCATCTTCAACAACAGAACATATCTTCCCCAGCTAAGCCAATTTCTTTCCTTAAAATTAAACAACAAATCCATAGGATTTCAAGGTAGTTTGCTTATGCAACGTAAATACTCACCTTATCTTTAGTCCTTTGTATAGCTCTGCTCTACAATAAAAGCCCTAACTCGTCTTAGGATTCCAAGGTTATCGTTCGTCATGACCCAAAGTCTCACATCTTTCAGGCTATTTGTGTGATTGTTTCACACAAATATAAGCCCTAAATAAATAAAATTTCTAGGTTGAAACATTTAAATATTTCTCCTTAAAACTGAAGCCAAACAATAGGATAGACTGGGAATTTTTTGAGGTTCTCCTTCGGATCTATGACATCCCCTAGTTCTTTCTCCTTTGAATTTTACAAAAAATTTTTCAAGCCAATCCCTTTTCACACTTTTTTGTCTGATATAGTTGAAAAGTCTTATCCTTTGACCTCCTTGAAGATAAGATTTCCTGATTTTTATCGAGAGTTTACTTAGGTGACTTCAGTTATTTAATATGTAATTAACTATAGGGGTTTTCCCTTATAGAAATCTTTTCCGAACCCAGCTTAATATAGACCTTATTTAATTCTTTGCATTAAAGAAGAGAACTTGTCAGCAAATAAATGGTTTTGCAGACCAAATGGATGTCATATATTTTTTAATTTATTTGATCAAGCCTAATCCCCAAGTCTTGTGTTTGTCCTTCGGGATAGATACAGAGTTAGAGGTACAATGCTCTTTCATTTAAAATATGAGAAAGATGGGGTCAGTTTGATTTCATATTTTTCTAAACTATATGTACATATGTAAATTAAATTTCCTTCCAAAGTGGGTGACGAGATTTTTGATTTCGGCGGCCAATTGCTTCCAACGGACAACTCCTCAACTTTTTTAGTGTTGAAAGCTTCTGGCGACTCCACTGGGGACAAGCTTTTCTCTTCATTTTTATCAGGAAGAATTATTTTCATATATCAGTAATGGGTTCATGTCCCTCATGAGTCAGATTACCCTTCTTATGTTGGCATACTTTATCCATTTCTGTCTTGTGAATATATGGTAAACTCTTTGGACTTCAAGGCCGTTTGTTTGATCACCTTTGACCAGAGAGGTTCAGAAGGCCATTAAGGACCTTTTAATCTTCATGTGGGGTTGGACCCCCAATAGGCGTGTTGGTGGACTAGTTCCACCTAGGCATTATGCGTCGATAGTTTGGTCCCACACTGATTCTTAAACACTTCATATCTTCTTTTTGAGTCTTATTTGTTATTTCATAAATTAAATCTGATTGTATCGTGCTGCGCGCGTTTAAAATTTCCTTATGATAATCAAAAATTTTTTTCTACTTTTAAACTACTTTTACTGAAATTTTAAAATCCCCACAAACTAAATAAAGACTTACCCGATCTACAGATTGACCTTTGTTAATTTTAGTGCTCGCACTAGGATTACGAGGTGTTGGCCAAATTGCTAACTTGAGAGCTTTCTCTTTTGAAGCTGCTGCAATGGCGTGCCCAATGCTTACTTTTTTCTGCAACCTGTCGACGAGCCGCAACGCTCGCAATGTCATTCCCGCCATCCAATTTGGAGTCGGATTTGAAGATCTCGAGGTCATCCTCGGGAAAGCTCCATTCGTGATCATGAAAGTTGCTGCTCCAGAAGTTCAGGTGTCGTGTGTTGAATTTTACCTGAACTGCCTTCAGGACATTCCTTCTTATAAGAAGGTCAAGACTACTGTCGCCACGACACCTACCGAGCCTGTTGTTCTCGCTGTTGCTAAGGGAAAAAAGTTATGATCATTGAAGACCTGACTGAAGGATTGGTTGTCCCAACCATCTGTGTTTGAAATCAGATCAAGTTTGAAGATTGCTCCGTTAACCCCAACCCAAAGGAGGAACCGCAACAGAAAGGTTCAGAGGGCTACTAAAGCCCAGACTATTAAAGAGGTACTTGTTGACAAAAACCTTCACCAAGATGAGTCAGCATTGTCAAAGACCTATCCACTTCCGCAAGGGAGTAGGTTCCATCCCTTAATGGACACTAACAGGTACGAGAGTATCCAGAAGATTGTTGTTGTTTTACCATCACTTCATGGACTGGTGTGGAGAGAAAGAAGTCTACTCCTATCACTCAAGTCGGTTCAGTTTTCAAGAGGCTAGCTGTCAAAGAAGGTTGTCCAGTTAGTGAACTACTTAAATGAGTGGGACATACAGTATCCCCTTGCATGAAGAAAGAAATCTTAAAGGATGTCAGATCTACCAGATGATCCCAGAAATTAACTGAAACTTTGCCTACTCGCATTCCTGTTTAGTTCCGTTTGGGGAGCAGAGTTGATGCCGTCATTGTTACTATCGATTCCACTGTTGTTAGACCGGCAAGCTATCGACTAGTTAAGTCACGTCTAGGTCCGAGAATTCCACCAATCACCCACTATAAAGATGTTCCTAAAGTCCCAAAGGATAACACTAAGAGATTGCCCAGTACTGTATCTAGTCTGCAACATGGGGAGCATGCCTTTCCACGACATGCTGATATTTCTACCGAGACACTCTGTCTCAAGGCATCACCGTCAAAGAAAAAAGTATGGATACCCAAGGTTGTTGTACCGATACAATCCAGTAAGCCCGCAGGGCAAGGTCATAGAATAAAGTTAGGGTCCAAAATATCTGATATTGTCACAGCGATTACCATCGAAATGGAGGAACAAGTGGGGGAAGTCCAGCAGGATCCTCCAGATCTTAAGCCAATCAAAGAATCAATAATCGAAGAAAAGGTAGAAAAGCTCACGGTCGAGATTCTCGAGTTGGCTCGGGAACATGGAGTCTCCATGGATGACGATGAGGATTTTGACTTTAACAATTACCTCGAGGAAGATTTCATGGATGTCCATGTCATTGAAACCAGAGCCGCTACATCTGCGCGCAACACTCAACCTCTTGTCAAAGAGAATGTCGTAGATGAGTTGCGTAGGGCTGTCTTCCTAAGGGATAAGCAAGTCAGCCAACTGGAGAAAATGATAGAAGAGATGGCTGCATCCATGACCGCCATGGCCAAAATTCAAGGACAATCTCAAGTACCACAGTTAGCCTCTCCAAAAGGCAATCAACTGGAGATTATACATATCACAAATGAAAGAAGAGAAGTTGCCTCAACAAACAGAGATGAGCAGCAAAAGAAGGATTCTTCAATAAACACCATGCCAGAAAAGGAATTTAAATAAATGATCAAACAAGTTGGGGAGGCCTTAACCCAATCTAAGGGTGGTGACTTGGTTTTAAAGATTAGACCTTACCTGGAAGAATTCGATGCAACACCCTTCCCTAAGGGTTTCATGTCCCCCAATTTTAAAAAATTTGATGGGACTAGAAATCCCATACAACACATAACACATTTTTGAGCCAGTTGTGGCAATACAAGAGGTAACAAACCTTTACTCTTCCAACTGTTTGTCAGCAGCCTGTCATGGATTGCTTTTGATTGGTATGCCAATTTCCCCAACGAATCAGTTAAGACATTCACTGAATTAGAAAAATTATTTGTGAAAAGATTTGTCGAAGTGGAACATCATGTGTATTTTGGAAATCTCATGATGAAAAAGCAAAAGCCCAATGAGACTTTAGTGGATTACATCTTGAGGTGGAGAAACCTTAGCATGAAATGTGAGCCTCAGCTACAGGAACACCACGCGATTGAGATTGTACTCAAAAGCATCCATGGGCCAGTAGCTTTCATGCTTAAGGGACTCACCATTAAGTCCTTCGAGAAGCTACTTAGTAAAGCCAACAATCTTCAAGAAGAAATTAAACATCAACCAGAATATTTGAAAAGAAGTGCGGAACAGTGGCAACCATCGATAAAGGAAAACAAACAATGAAGATACATGTAGAAAATCCTTGTCAGTTGCATCACAACACACCCAACAACAAACACGACAGTATGACTAGTCTAGTCATCAACCACCTCAGAGAGGATCACATCAGGCAGATAATAAGAGAATATCATTGGCAGAACGATAGAAAGTGGTGTATTCCTTTAAAGATGAAGCAGTACTCAAGATGTTCAGAAGTCTAATGAAGAAGCCTGAGTTCAGACTACTAGATCCAAAGAAACCTGAAGAGGTCGACAAGAAAGATAAACCAAATTATTGCCCGTATCACAGATTACTCGGGCACGCTATAGAAGAATTTTTCATCTTTAAAGACTGGCTCGAGAGGAACCTTAATGAAGGGAATATAACAATCCTAAAAGAATGTTAAAAAAAACCTAAAAAAGGTTCCAGAAATATGATTTCGGCTGAGCCGTCTCGACGATTGACCCGTATATCAAAAAAGATGGATGATGTATGACTTGGAACAAGCTCAAGAAAAAATTGAACCAAATCTAGAATGCATCAAGGCAAGCCTTTGTTTAGGGTCTTCAGCCTACCAAGCCCAAGATGAAGATTTCACTAGAAGATCTGTCATCATTAAAGACTAAGAAGAAGAAGAACACCACTATAAAGATTGATAGCACGGGGGGTAGGATAGGGGCTACCTCTACTAGATTAGTTGTCATGGATTTGGGGAATAAAATCCTCGAACCCTTGACTCTGTTCGATTATCTTTTTACCCTTTTGGGGTCTTACGAATATAATGATTGTGATTTTGGCTACATTTTAACTATTTTTAGTGATGACGTAATCATTTTTGACCAATCTAACTTTGATCTCGATCTCCAAAATAATCCTCAAATCGTACTTGAGTCCGACGAACTCATTAACAAGACTGAAGAAAACATCAATAATATCGCTTACGACAGTACCAAAAGTGAGGAACTAATCCTCGAGTGCCACGATGCACCGCTCGCCATCAACTTAGATCTTTCCGAGAAAGAAGAAACACAAGAAGATTTGAGAATGATATCTCAAGAAGAATAAATTACAGAAGTAAACTTAAAGAGTGGGAGAGTCTTACCCCCGAGAATAGCTCCAACAGACAAAGGAAAACATATAGTAACTCAAGAAAAGCTACCTCCACCTTTGCTAGTGGAAGAACCACATAACCAAGAGAAAATTGGAGGATAATACAAAATGGATTACAATGCGCTAGATCATCTTAAGAAGTTGTCGGCCAGTTTGAGCATCTACGACTCTCTAATCCTATAAAAGGAAATGAGTGAGTCTCTGGTTACAGCCTTGCTTGACCCAGAGATTTGCTTAGCCCAGTTGGCCAGCATATCCTTCGATGAAGTTTGTTCATTAAAAGAACTACCTAGGGTAACCTTTAGAGATGAAGATTTGTTGCTTAGTACTGCTGACCATAACTGTCCACTCTACATCTCCGTTAACATCGGCAGATTTGTGTTATCCAAAGTCTTAGTAGATCTTAGAGCATCCCTCAACTTGATGAGTCTACGCACATTGGCTTATTTGGACATTGAAGATCAGCAACTTACAGCCGATAAAATGATGCTAAGAGGATTCAACCAAAAGGGAGAGAGAGCCCTTAAATCAATTACATTGCTTATGAAGGTTGGAGAAGTCGTAACAACTACTAAATTTTAAATCATTGACGCCAAGACCTCTTTCAACACTCTACTTTGTCGACCATGGATTCACGACACAACATGGTTCCATTGTCTCTACACAAGTGCATTTAGTAGTACAAAGATGGGCAAGAACATTGCATCAAAGGAGATTTATAACCTTTTTCAGTTCATGAAGTTGGTATTCATGAAGATTCCACCTACTACGCGCCTCGAAAGAAAACTATCTTCTCTCTTGAAATTGTGACAAACAAAAGTAAAAATTCAGAAGAATCATAAAGAGGAAGCCATTCAAGTCCGCTTCAGCAATTTTTTGCCACTCATTTGCAGCAAATTGGTGGGGGTTTATTTAGTTTGCGCACCCGAGATTAAGGCCGGGGACGTGGACAAAGAAGAACCAATTTAATTGTTGAACGGACTAGGCCAACCATCAACATTGGTGATGAAGATAGTTCTGAAGATGAAATAATGATGACAAAATAAAAGAAACCTCAGTACGAGATATCCTGAGAAGATGTGGAGAAAAACAAATACAAGATGATGTATGATCGGATAAACCACTATGTGAACACCATGACCCTTATTCTGATTCTCCCTTAAAAGGTCGAGAGTTTAGAGTTCAAGGAAGTCTGTGGCACTGGTTCAAAGTCAATCAAGTTTTATCGTGCTTCTAGCTCTACTAATCTTAAAAACCATGTAAATTTGAATGATGATCCTAATGAATTAATGAAATTGCCTTTTTGTTACTTTTCGCCTTATGTACAAAAGTTAATTCAAGAGGGACATTTACCATAACAAATGCCCAAAGATAAACTACAACTTTTTGAAAATTTATGGTACTTTAAAAGTTGAACTCTCAACTCGAAAGAGGGTCTCAAATTTGGTACAGTTGGACCAACCGATGATTTAGATTTTTGCATGGTTGTTACTAGTGAATCAAAAGAGGACTACCTTGATATACATGATGACACTACTGATCAGCTAATAGAAGAGGCTCCGCGAGAATTTGAGGAGGAAATTAAATCAATTGTAGATGAATTGAAGGAAATTAACCTAGAGACAGAAGAACGACCCCGACCTACATTTATAGGTTCTATACTCAACGATGAAGAATCTTTAGAGTTGATTAAACTGTTAACAGGGTTCAATAATTGCTTCGCATGGAGTTATGATGAAATGTCAGGACTGTCAGCAGAGGTTGCAGTTCATAAACTTAGGGTAGAAAAAGATATATCTCTAGTAAAACAAGATCCCAAGAGAATGTGCCTTGAAATAGAATAGCAAGTCATAGCCAAGGTAAAGAAGTTAATTGACACTAACTTTGTAAAAGAAGAGAAATACCCCACGTGGTTAGCCAACATTATGCCAATTAAGAAGAAAATTAGACAAATACGTGTTTGTGTCGACTTCAGAGATTTAAATAAAGCGTGTACAAAAGACAAACTTCCATTACCGATACCAGAAATAATGGTGAATATCGCTTCAACACATGAAATCTTCTCTTTCATGGATGGATCGTCAGGCTACAACCAAATCAAGATGGCTCAAGAAGACACATGATTAATAGCCTTCAAAACACTGATTGTAATCTTCTGGTACACAGTGATGCTATATGGGTTGAAGAATGCCAGAGCAACATATCAACGAGATATGACAAACATCTTTAACCACCTCATTCACAACCAGGTGGAATGCTACATGGATGATTTGGTCATCAAAAGCAAATAAAAAATAGACCATTTGTACAATTTGAGGATTGTGTTTGAACGTTTATGATGATATGACCTTAAAATAAATCCCTGAAAGTGCTCCTTTGGTGTTACTTACGGGAAGTTTCTAGGATTCTTTGTCCGTCATCGGGAAATTGAGATCAACCCAGATAAAATTTAAGCTATCTTAGAAATACGTCCGCCCAAAATCTTAAAGCGACTACGTTCCTTCATAGGAAAGTTGGCATATCTGAGACGTTTTATTTCTAATCTCTAAGGTAGGTGTCAGCCCTTCTTGAAGTTAATTAAAAAAGTCATCAAATTCATTTGGGAAGAGAAATGTCAGTTGGCTTTTGAGGAGGTTAAGCAATATTTAGTGGCACCTCCTATTGTGGCAGCCCCTATCCCGGGAAAATTGTTAATACTTTATACTGCAACCTAAATGACTCTCTTGGAGCTTTGTTGGCTCAGATCAATGACGAGGGTAAGGAAAATGTGCTCTACTACTTAATGTCAATGGAAGTAAAGTATCTGCCTATTGTGAAGCATTGTCTAGTTTTAATTTTTGCCACCAAAAAGCTTAGGCAGTACATGCTTTCTCATAAGATTACCCTTATTTTGAAAGTTAATCCATTACAATATTTGATGACTTGACCAACACTTTCCGGAAGTTTAGCAAGGTGGTCGATGATTTTATTACAATTTTATATAACTTTTGTTCACCTTGGCGCTATCAATGGACAAATTTTAGTAGATTTTCTTGCAGCGCACATGCTTTCAACTGGGTCCCACTCAATGATGAACTTTCAAATAATCAGATACTGCAAGTAGAAATATCCAGTGCTAGACATTATGAAATATACTTCGATGGGGATTCATTAGCTAGAAAGGACAAAAGATCAGAAACAGTTATACCAGGCAGAGCAGGAATTGGTCTGATTTTCATCACGCCAGATAAGGGCATGTTGAGATTCTCCTACCACCTAGTAGAGTCATTCACAAACAATGAAGCAGAATATGAAACATTGCTCACCGGATCAGAGTTGACAATCTCAATGGATATAATAGATATTGCCATCTATGGTGACTCACAACTCATCATCCAATAAGTTGTTGAACAACACAAGATTTTGAAGCCATGACTGGTAGAATACCACCAGTATACAATGAAGCTGCTAGAGCAGATTCCCAACGTGACTTTATAACAGATTCTTTGAGGAGATAACGCCCATTGCCGACGCTCTAACGAAACTTTCCAGGAGCTGGCATGTCCACCAGAGGATTCCATCGACAATACAGTTCAAGGACGATGAGTTTTGTATCAGATTGACCTTGATAACTTACACAAAATTGAAAAAGAAGAAGGTATGATGATTGCAATTTGCTAACATTAAAGAAGATTAATGTAAGCCATTAATAGAATATATGCAAGCTGAAAAGCTGCCAGAAGATAAGTCCAAGGCATATAACATCACAAGAAGGGTTATGTCATATTCTCTAGTGGGTGATGTCCTCTGCAGAAGATCGTTTGATCAGATGTGGTTGGGATGTCTAAGCAAACCTGAAGCATAGAATATCGTCAAAGAAGTACATGTCGGATTGTGTGGTGCTCACCAGTCAGGGTCGGAGATGAAAATGAAGAACAAGAGACTCAGATATTATTGATCAGCACTGATGTCCGACTGCATGGATGCAACCAGAAGATGTCACCAGTGCCAAGTGCATGGGGTGATCTTGCACAAAACTCCAAATGTGCTCCACCCAACAGTCGCCTCGTGGCCATTCGAGTGTTGGGGCACGAACATAATAGGTCCAATAGACCCTCCGTCTTCCAAAGGACATAGATTTATACTTGCCCCTTTAGATTACTTCTTCAAATGGGTAGAGGCAGTGTCGTTATGAGAGGTTACGACATAGCACGTCCTTCAATTCTTCAAAAGCCAAATTGTCTTTAGTTTTGTAGTACCGCACAAAATAATTTTTGATAATGGGACAGCCTTCAAAAGCACCAAAATCAATAATTTCATCAAATGACATGGGATAGACTGGAGCTATTCTACAATTTACTATCCCAGGGCTAATGGCTTAGCCGAAGCTTTCAACAAGACATTGGTACAGATTTAAAAGAAAACACTAGACAAAAATAAAAGAGATTGGCACAACAATTTATTAGAAGCCTTGTTGGTATACCAAAAAACGTTCAGGACACCCACTTAGTGCACACCCTACATGCTCGTGTATGGGTCCGAGGTCGTACTACTGTTAGAAGTTCAGACACTATCTCTTAAAGTCACTATTTTCAACCAGCTTACTACAGAAGAAAGTGCAAAACTCAGACTTGAAGAATTAGAGAATCTTGAAGGCAAAAAATTAGAAGCGCAACAACGTTTGGAGCTTTATCAAGCAAAAATGTTACAAGCTCATAACAAATTGGTCCGCCCGAGGACATTCAAAATTGGTGATCTCATACTCGTGCTCAAAAGACCCATTCTTGCACGTCGCATGATAGGTGGAAAATTCGAGCCAACTTGGGAGGGACCATTTGTCGTAGAAAAGGTCTACGCAGGAGGAGCCTACCAACTAGTAGATTTTTGTGGTGAGAGACCCATGTTGTCAATCAACAAATGATGCCTGAAGACATACTATGCAACCTGACATTGCTTGACATCGGTTGATTTGAAATTTTAAAATTTTGATTGTTCTGAGGTTATTTATTTGGCCAAATGTATGTGACCGGGTCCAAAATTTTGTAATAAAATTAACCTCAATTTAATAAAATTTTTTTAAATTATACACTAATTTTTTATTTTTTTAAAAAAATTGATATTTTACTAAATTAAACAAAATAACATGAAGAAATAATTTTCTCATCAACATAAATTAAAATCCTCTTTAATAATTACTTTGTTTTATTCTTGTTCACGCTAACTTTTAGCTCACTGATATTTTTCCTATCGTCTGTAGGGAAATGTCAGGTCAGAGGCTGATCTTTACTTTTGAAGATGGCTGGAACCTCACACTAAATGAGGAAAGGGTGCCATAGGGCGACACCATAGACTTTGACATTAACTTTAATTAAGTCGACATGGACTATGAGGGTCCTCTGATGGACGTGGTTAGCCATCAAGAAAAATGGCTGCCATCGCTACTAAGGGTAAGCACCAGAGATAATTCTTTGCTGAAGGGAAAAAATGTGATAGTACAAAAATTCTTGGAGGGGACTAGTCGCCTGCCGTCCATGAAAGCTACACTAACCGGGGTCTTAGTCACTACCAATGATGAAAGAAAACCAGATACACCACTGCGGAGAACTCAGTGCAAAAATGCCAACCGCCGAAAGCATAGGGATTTCTTACAAGAAGAAAGAAGACGTCAAAAAGAGGCGGAAAACTTGCTCACCCCTATCCCTGAGGGGAATATCTATGATCCAGGCATGAGAGAGACCTCTTCTAGCCTACCTGCTACAGACGATGAGTCCAAGTTTGCTACAAAACTGGAGATACTGCTAGTTTCAGATGTTCTTTATACGAGTTGCCCGACATGCAACTCTGATATACCTACACATACACCAGCTAGAGGGGCATTTGTGGTGTGCTCGGACTGCAACCTCCTCCAATTGGAGCGCTACAGTACTTTGGAGGAGTACTCATCCACTAACGATGGATTTCAGACGCTGATTACCCAATGAGGGAACCATATGTCTCGTTGGATATAAAGTCATATATCTCGTTGGATACAAAGTCATACATTCTGTTGCAGACAGAAGCAACACCAACTTGGATTCCCGCCGATGTTGAAATGAGGGAGTATCCTCGACAGCCGCCAATCGTCTCTACGGTAGAATACTAAAAAATGAGTAAAGTAAACAAAAGGGATTTTGAATTCTCTGAAGAAGTTCAAGGAAGGTTCATTAATATACTAGAAGGATTGGAGCTATATACCAGGGTCTTCTCCAAAAGCGATGAAATAAGTATCCTTGACCCCATCTTTGATTGGAGAGACCGAGGTTGAACATGCCTCCTGATGGAAAGAACCTATTCTGAGCCACAAAAATGGATGCACAGAAAGGGCAGGATCACCATACAATGTGTGTGTTGTTATAACTTCACTAAAAATAGACAAGGAAATCCTCCTGGGATTCTGAGATACGATCAGGTGGACCCACTACCTCCCATGATAAAATGGATGATTAAGAGAATGGTCCGATGGAGCATACTGCCAATTGACTATATTCCCAACAGCTGCATCATCAACATATATGATGAAGGCGACTGCATACCTCCACACATTGACCATCATAATTTTGTGAGGCCTTTCTGTAATGTCTCTTTCATGAGTAAGAGCAACATCCTGTTTGGAAATATGATTTATATCATTGGCCCTGGCTAATTAAGAGGACCCATGCAGATTCCACTACCAGTAGGCTCAGTGCTGGTTCTTAAAGGAAATGGAGCAGACATCGCCAAACACTGCATTTCAAGGGTGCGACACCGTAGGGTGTCCGTGACTTTCTAAAGAATGGATAATAGCAAAATGCCACATGGATTCTAGCTGGACCTGAAACTAGAAGAACTACTATTGTACGAGCTATGAGAGGGTTTCACCTCCAAGCACATGCAAAGGGAACTCTTGTCCTGGATTTAGTAGGTCGGTTTGATCAGGAGCTTGCCCCACCAGAGACAGACACTCAGAGGATTTATTTTTACTGCATTTCATCATATTAGATATGATATGTATTAGACATACTCAGTCTATGATATGTTCTCAACATGGGATATTTTTGGATGTACTTTGATTCAGTCAGCATAATTGTACTTTTTGAGGCTTTGGCCTGTACTCAACCTGTAACCCTTATTGGAGCAGATTAATGAAATATCTTTCAGAATTTTATCAGTTTGTTCAGTTTCCCTTTTTCAGTGATGGATAAAAGCCACAGAGCCATATGTTGGTTCGAGACTACAATGAACAAAGAACAAAACAATAAAAATTTGATGATAATAAAATTCAAATAAAATACTCTTTTGAAGAAAAAAAATCAATCAACAAATTTTTTTCTTAAAAAAAATTTGAAAAAAATATTTTGATAATTAAATGTGATAAAAATAACAAGAAAAGAAAAAAATTTTATTGAGTTGATTCTCTCAATTTCGAGGTCTCTTACTCTTTACTCGTGTAGCGCGACTATCCTTATTTGCACTAAGTCTCACAAAATTTCACATATCTTCCTCACCAATGTCAACCTTTTCACTTAACACATATCAATGGGTTCAACATCACAAACTCTTTTCTAAATTTCAATTCTCATTTTAGAATCAGTCCCTAACTTCTGATTCCCTCATTTCATGGTCGGTCTCTAACTTCCGATCCTCTTTTTGAGATTGATCCATAAATTTCAATTCTCATTTCGAAATCAGTTCCTAACTTTTGATTCCATCCTTTCAAGGTCGATTCCTAACTTTTGATCCTTTTTTTGAGATTGATCCCTAAATTTCAATTTCATTTCAGAATCATACCCTAACTTCTTATTCCCTCCTTTCGAGGTCGATCCATAACTTCATATCATCTTTTTGAGATTGATCCCTAAATTTCAATTCTCATTTCAGAATCAGTCCTTAACTTTTGATTCCCTCCTTTCAAGGTCGGTCCCTAACTTCCGTTCCTCTTTTTGAAATTCATCCCTAAATTTCAATTCTCATTTTAGAATCACTCCATAACTTTTGATTCCCTCCTTTCAAGGTCGGTCCCTAACTTCTGATCCTTTTTCTGAGATTGATCCCTAAATTTCTATTCTCATTTTGGAATCAGTCCCTAACTTCTGATTCCCTCTCTTTGAAGTCGGTCCCTAACTTCTGATCCTTTTAGTGAGATTGATCCCTAAATTTCAATTCTTATTTTGAAATCAGCCCCTAACTTCTCATTCCCTCTCTTCGAGGTCGGTCCCTAACTTCCGATCCTATTTTGAGATTGATACCTAAATTTTAATTCTCATTTCGGAATTAGTCCCTAACTTCTAATTTCCTCTTTTTGAGATCGGTCCCTAACTTTCGACTCTCTTTCTAAGATTATTTGGGGGCGAAAGAAAAATTCCTTTTTAAAGAAAAGAAACTTAATTTTATTTGTGCTCAATTAGTTATATTTTCAAAATATTTTAAAATTTAACATGACCATTGGTATTAGAGGGTAACTTAGATAACTATATTTGTATTTCTAAATATATAATAAACTTAAGTAAAAATTTTCAATAATAAAGGTGAATTTTAAAGATTAAGATATTTGATATGATAGAATAAGACTATGTTTTTTTATTTTAAGTAAAGGAATTTGCATATTTGAAATATTAAGAATCTTAGAAATTCATGTAAGAAAAAAAAGAATATACTTTATGATAAATCTTTAAGGCTAATATAAATTTATAAAGTGAAGGAATGTAAAAAGTTTTAAACTTTAAGAAGAGGATAGTGAAGTTCAAAATCATAAAAGGCTATCTAGATATAGTAATCCTTACATAAGAAAAAAGAGAAATGAAAAAAAAAAGGAAAAGAATTGAAAATGATCCTGAAAAAGGAAAGAAAAGAGGAAAAAAGGAAGAAGAAGAAAAAGAAGTGAGGAGAAGCTTGAGGAGAGCCTTATTAAAAATTGGCTTCACTTGAAACAACTTAAAGAAGGAGGCTTGACTATAATTTCTAAACTTATATTTCAGTATTAGCATATTTACTAGTAAAGTTTCATGAAGTTCTTTTTAATATGAATATTCTAAGTGACTTTAAAATGAATAATTTGCAATTTTACTTGAAAAGAACAGATAATCAGAAATCTTAGATTTGACTGCTATATATTCTTATACCTTTAGCATTAACTGGATTTATTTTACATTTTTCTTAAGTTATACTATTGTATTTAGTGGACTAAAATATAGAAATTTAGAATTAAAAATCTTTGCCATAAGTTAAATTTTTATGTAGTAAAGGAGTTACTTGAAGATAAGTAACATTTAAGTTTGGGGGATTTTCATACACCAAAAATATATACATTTTCAGACCCATATTTTATACTCATTTTTGATGAGATTGCATTTTAATGGAAGGAATTTTTATGTTTTATTGTAGGTTGTTAATTTTTAGGACTTGGAGTAAAAACAAAGCAAAGATAATGAGATTTGGAGTCAAAATAGAGATTGTGAAAAATTGTTCAGTGTCGATGGTGCCAAACTGAGCGCCGATGGTGTCATTTAACAGAGAAGACAAATTTAATTAGATAGACACTGGTACCAATGATGCTAGAATGGACGTCGATGACACCAGTGTCGGTGCAGACCCTGTTTTTAGAAGATTCGACGAATTTGGACTCTTTTTGAAGAGATTTTGGATGCACGTATTGGAGAATTGATCCGGTTGAATATAGTTGTGTAGAATTTATAAAGTTGACTATGTTTTATAATGATGCCAGAAAACTTGATATGGTATTTTATGAATAATAGCGTTAAGCACTTAATGTTGGGATTCTACACAAGTATATGTATCATTATCAAGTAATATAAGGCTCTCTATTTAAGTCACAAATATCGATCCTACGATAAAGGTTTAAATTTGAGATAATAAATTAATTAGGAAATTCAATACTACAAAATTACTATCACTAATTTTGAGTGTTTTAAATACTATCAAAACTAAATTATTAACTACTAGCAGAATTTAAATACAGAGTTTAAAATAGTAACTGCTAAACTATGTTTATGTGATGAATTTTTCTTATATGAAAAAAACATTATTCCCACTACAATGAGTTTTTGGTGAAATGAGATGAGATAAATGGTCTAGATTTGTATTGTGCCAAATAGGAGCAATTTTTATTCTCTGCCCTAATTCAGTGTTATAGAAAATCATTGGCTAATCTTAGGTTTAGTCCCTAAATCTGTTGCTAGGCTAGGCGGATACTAGCTCCCACTCTAGAGCTCCCACTTCTTTTCCCATGAAGGCTAACTCTTGCTTTAGTTTTTAAACACTAAGATTGAATTGGGGATTTTTAGTCTGTCACTCTAGTAATCTCCAAATCTACACCCAACAATGTATATTTCCCTATTTATTTCTTAATTCCATGAATGAAATACTCCTTCATGGACTTAAATTTGATTCTCACTCTGTTGTAGAACTCATACTCTATTTCCAGCATCATATGCTTCACAAAATATTTTAACAATTCAATTGGCCAGATCAAAAAAGTAAATTAAGTGCGGAGTTGAAAAATCATCACAATTTATTTTAAATTTTAACATTGGCACATATTCTCTTCAATTCACCATATCTCAGAGTAGCGAGAAAGATAAAGGAAACTACTCAGACTTCACAAGAAAAATACAACAAAACATAATTTTTATATATAAAAGAAAGTTCATACAATAATAATAAAAAAACAACACTTATCTGAAACTCTTTCTCAAAGCAAATCCTTTGTAGCCTCCCTTAAGAAATGTAAGAAGAAGAAATCCCTCAATTATCTCCCTCTCTAACACTTCTTAAAGAATAATTCACACTTAAACTCACCACAAAAAGTCAACACTATAAATAAAATAAATGACTAATGGTGTTGAATGGCGTGAAATGATGTAAAGTGGCAAGGAGGAGTCAAAGAGATGTGAATGGGGGCCTTTTCTGATCAATTTTGGCTCTAAATAGAGCCTACGGTCGGTTCTCCAATAGGTGGATCAAAAAACTCTTCAAAAAGCATCTAAATTCATCAAATCTTCTAGACACAGGGTCTACACTGACACTGGCACCGTCGGCGCCAGTTACCATCAAATTAATTTTTTCTTCTTTGTCAAACAGCGACGTCGGCGCTGAAATTTTTTTCAAAATCTTTATTTTGACTTCAAATTTCATCCTTTTTGCTTCATTTTTGCTCCAAGTCAAAAAAATTAACAACCTACAATAAACATAAGAAATACCTTCCATTAAAGTACAATATCACAAAAAATGAGTATAAAATATAGGTCTAAAAATACATATATTTTTGGTGTATCAAGACCCAACCCTAGGCTCTATTTAGAGTTGAAATTGATTACAAAGGACCCATCCTTCGCATCTCTTTGACTCCTCCTTGCCACTTTACATCATTCCACGCCATTCCACACCATTATTTATTTACTTTATTTATATTTTTGAGTTTTTGTCAATATTATAAGTGTGAATTACTCTCTATGAAGTGTTGGAGCGAGAGAGAAGTGAGAGATTTCTTCTTCCTACATTTCCTAAGAGAGGCTATAAAGGATTTTCTTTGAGAAAGAGTTTCAGATAAGTTTTCTTTATTTATTATTATTTTATGAAGTTTTTTTTATATATGAAATTTATGTTTTTTGTATCATTCTCATGAAGTGTGAGTTGTTTCCTTTATCTTTCTCCCTACTTTGAGATAAGGTGAAATGAAGAGATAAATTGGATGTGCCAATGTTAAAATTTAAAATAAATTGTGATGGTTTTTTAACTCTGCTCTTAATTTACTTTTCGATTTGGCCAATTGAACTTAAAATATATTGTGAAACATATGATCCGGGAAATGGAGTATGAGTTCTACAACAGAGTGAGGGTCACATTTGATTTCATGAAGGAGAAATTTGTTTATATGTTGTGAAACATATGATCCGAGAAATGGAGTATGAGTTCTACAACAGAGTGAGAATCACATTTAAGTCCATGAAGAAGTATTTCGTTCATAGAATTAAGTGCAAATAAATAGGTAAAAATACATTATTTGATGTAGATATGGAGATTTCTAAGGTGACAGACTAAAAATCTCTAGTTTGATCTTAGTGTTTACAAACTAAAGTAAGAGTTAGCCTTCAGGGGAGGGAAGTGGGAGCCAGTATCTTTCTAGCGTAGCCACAGATTTAGGGACTAAACCTAAGATTAGCCATTTATTTTCTATAACACTGAATCAGGGTCGAGAATTAAAATTTCTTCTATTTGACACAATACAAATCTAGACCATTTATCTCATCTCATTTCACCAAAAACTCATTGTAGTGGGATAGATACTTTTTCATATAAGAAGACTTCATCACATAGACATAGTTTAGTAGTTACTATTTGGAACTCTACATTTAAATTCTGCTAGTAGTTAATAATTTAGTTTTGATAGTATTTAAAACACTCAAAATTAATGACAGTTATTTTGTAGTATTTTTGTAAATTTCCTAGTTAATTTATCATTAAACCTTCCTCGTGGGATTGATATTTGGGACTTAATTAGAAAGTCTTATTTTACTTGTTACCAATACGTATACTTGCGTAGAGTCCCAACATTAGTGCTTAACGTTATTATTCATAAAATACCACATCAAGTTTTTTGCACCATTGTAAAGCAGAGTCAACTTTATAAATTTTACACAACTATATTCAACTGGGATCAGTCCACACCATGCATTGGAAGATTGATTAATAATTCAAACTTTTTATTATGGATTTGTTGAATCTCTTAGATCGATAATTGATGTTACTGCTGATAGATCATTAATTTTAAAACCATTCAATGAAGCATATTCTTTAATTGAAGAGATGGCTACTAATAATTTTTAATTGCCCTCTAAAAGGGTAAATCCAAAACGAGTAGCTAGTATTCATGATTCTGATGCAATATCTATGTTAGTTGCACAAATAGCTGTTATATCAAAGAATATAGATAATTTTGGGATGAATTGCCCTCTAGGAATTAATAATTTTCTGAGTAAAGAAAAAAAGTTCTCAATAAAAGATTTAATATTGTAAATGGAGAGTCAATTACAAAGTCAAGGATCTACAATTAGAAATATGGAAAATCAATTGAGAAATATTACTACTGCACTTAGCAATAGACCTCCAGGAACATTGCTTAGTAATGTTGAAGTAAATCCTAAAGATCAGAACAACGAGCAAATTAAGGCTATTTAACTTAGAAGTAGAAAATAATTAGAAAATAGAGTTAAAAAAGAAGTGGAAGTTGAAGTTGACAAACATGAGATGGAAAATAAAAAATCTAGTGAAGATTTTCATTTTGAGTCAGAAAGTCCTATTAAACTAATGAAAATTACTGTAGAAAGACAACCACCTCTATTTCCTCAAAGATTGTAGTAGAAAAATAAAGATAACCAATTTTTAAAATTTTTAGAGATATTGACAAAATTAATGATAAACATTCCATTTGTTGAAGCCATGGAACAAATGCCAAGTTATGTGAATATTTATGAATGATATACTTAATAAGAAAAGCAAGTTTGTAGATAATGAGGTTGTTGCATTCAGTGAGTAGTGTAGTGCTATAATTCAGAAAAAAAATGCTTCCTAAGAAACTCAAAGATCCTAGAAGTTTTACAATTCCTTGTGCTATTGGCAAAATATTTTTTGGAGAAGCTTTATGTCATTTAGGAGCCAGTATTAATCTTATGTCTTTATCAATTTTCAAAAGGTTGAGCTTAAGATATATTTCACCTATGACTGTAACTCTTTAGTTAGCTAACCATTTGATTACCTACCCTAAAGGAGTTGTAGAAGATGTTTTGCTAAAAGTTGATAAATTTATCTTTCTTGTAGACTTTATGTAGTGTATAAGGAGGAAGATAAATAAATTCCAAAAATTTTAGGAAGACCATTCCTAGCCACTAGAAGAGCTTTGATAGATGTGCAAAATGGAGAACTAACTATGAGAGTTAGTGATCAAGAGGTACATTAAATATTGCAAAATCAATGAGATACTCTGCAAAATAACAAGAGAATGAATTCTTCAAAATGGATATTAATGAATATCTAAGCCATGAATATTTCAAAAAAGACATTTGAAAGAGAATTTGAAAAAGAATATATGGAATATCAAGATGAGGATAAAATTTAAGATGAAT
Organism: Phalaenopsis hybrid cultivar; assembly: GCA_002079205.1. Classification (NCBI taxonomy): domain Eukaryota; kingdom Viridiplantae; phylum Streptophyta; class Magnoliopsida; order Asparagales; family Orchidaceae; genus Phalaenopsis; species Phalaenopsis hybrid cultivar. Next base: position 11,184 of record JXCR01097532.1, on the reverse strand, counting down.
CTACAGAAGTGAGTAAAGAAGATTTGGATTATGTTCAGGAAAAATTTAAAATGTTAGATCCTACAGAAAGTAATAAGAATTTGATTTCAACTATTAAAAAACCTCATGAAATAGAACTGAAAACACTTCCTACACATTTAAAGTGTGCATTCTTAGGGGATTTACCTACATTACCTATTATAGTATCCTCAGAATTAACTGATGAGCAAGAACAATAGTTGTTGGAAACTTTTTGAAGATATAAAAAAGCATTTGGATGGACATTAGCTGATATTAAAGGAATCAGCCCTTCAATTTGTATGCATAGAAATTTATTGAAAGATCAACATGAACCAAGAGCTGATCCTTAAAGGAGAACAAATCCATTAATGAAAGAAGTTGTTAACAAAGAAATTTTAAAATGGTTAAATGCTGGAATAATATATCCTATTTCAGACAGTGCTTTGGTAAGTCCATTTTACTGTGTTCCAAAGAAAGGATGAGTAACTGTAGTGATGAATGAGAATAATGAATTAATAACAGCACAACAAGTCACTGGATAGTGAATCTGCATAGACAATAAAAAATTAAATTCTGCCACCAGGAAGGATCATTTTCCTTTACCCTTTTTGGACCCGATGCTAGATAGCCCGGGTGGGCACATATATTTTTATTTTCTAGATGGATATACCAATTATCATCAAATACTTAGCTCCAAAGGATTAAGAGAAAACAACATTTACTAGTCCTTATGAAACTTTTGATTTTTGGCTAATGCCCTTTGGATTATGTAATGCACCTACAACATTTTAAAGATGTATGATGTCAATTTTTAGTGATTTAATTGAAAAAGGGATTCAAGTCTTTATGGATGATTTTTTTGTTTTTGGAACTTTAGTTGAAATATGTCTAAATCATTTAGAGAAAGTTCTTGAATGATGTGAAAAGACTAATCTTGTATTGAACTGGAAGAAATGTCAATTTATGGTTGCAGTAGGAATTGTGTTTGGGCATAGAATTTCAGAAAATGACATGGAGGTAGTTCCTACAACGACTCAAGTTATATCAAACTTACCTTTTCCTACTAATGTAAGAGGAGTTAGGAGCTTTTTAAACATGCTGGATTTTACAAGAGATATATTAAAGATATTTTAAAAATTACTAAACCCTTATGCCAAATTTTGGAAAGAGATATAAAAATTGATTTCAACCAAGATTGCCTTGAAGTCTTTGAAACTTTTAAAGAAAAATTGACCACTGTTCCTATAGTTGTTTCACCTAATTGGGAGTAACCTTTTGAATTAATGTGTGATGCTAGTGATTATGTAATTGGAGTTGTATTAGTGTAGTGATATGATAAGATTTTAAATTTATATACTATGCTAGTAAGACTCTTAATGATGCTTAAATTAACTACACCACCACTGAAAGAGGGTTGTTAGCCATTGTATATGCTTTTGATAAGTTTAGGTCATATCTGATTGGAGCTCAATGTGTTGGGCATACTGACCATTCAACTATTAAATATTTGATAAAAAATAAGGATGCTAAAAAAAGATTAATTAGATGGGTACTTCTGTTGCAAGAGTTTGATTTTGTAATAGTCGATTAGAAAGGGATTGATATTCAAATTGTTGATCATCTATCTAAGCTAGAACAAGAAGAAATGTGTGACATGGAAAAAGAAATTAATGAAACTTTTCCTGACGAACAACTTTAAACTATGAAAGGATGGGAAATACCTTGATATGCTGATATTGTAAATTATATTGTTAGTGGTCTTTTACCATATGAATTAACAAAACAACAGAAAAAGAAATCCATTCACGATGTAAGGATTTTTTTATGGCCCCTATTTATATAAATAATGAGAAGATTTAGTAATGAAACAATGTGTGTCTTCTAAAGAAATTCAGGAAATTATTCAGAAATGTCATGATTTTGAATTTGGAGGACATTTTGGTAATGATTGAACTGTTCATAAAATTTTGCAACCAGGATTTTATTTGCCAATTCTATTTAGAGATGTTAATATATATATAAAAATATTTGATTGGTGTCAAATAGTAGGTAATATTTCAAAAGAGATGAAATACCTCTAAATTTTAATTTGGAAATTGAAACTTTTTATGCNATATATATATATATATATATATATATATATATATATATATATTGATTCCAGTGGATTATGTTTCAAAATGGATTGAAGCAATCTCTTTACCTTTATGTGATGCTCAGAGTGTTTCAATATTTTTAATTAAAAGCATATTTATAAGATATAAAATTCTTAGAGTAATCATTATCGATAGATGATCTCATTTTAGAAATGTTACAATTGGAAGATTGATCAAATAATATAATATAATGCATAAAATTGCAACTGCTTATCATCCTCAGACATGTAGTCTAGTAGATGTATTTAATAATGAAATTAAAAGAATTTTGGAAAAGAGTGTCAATCTTAGTAAGATGAACTAGTCTGTTTGATTAGATACTACATTATGAGCATACAAAACTGTTTATAAGACACCTATAGGTATGTGTCCTTATGGATTAATTTTTGGTAAGACTTGTCACTTGCTAGTAGAATTTGAGCATGAAGCTTATCTGTTTGATTAGATACTACATTATGAGCATACAAGACTGTTTATAAGACACCTATAGGTATGTGTCCTTATAGATTAATTTTTGGGAAGACTTGTCACTTGCTAGTAGAATTTGAGCATGAAGCTTATTGGGCTATTAAGGAATTCAATTTCAATTTAAAAGATGTTGGTGAGAAAATATTATTGCAATTGAATGGGCTTGAAGAAATTAATACTGAATCTTACGATAATGCTAGGATTTATAAGAAAAGAATGAAAGAATGACATGATCGAAAAATAATAAAACAAGAATTTGAACCTAGACAGGAAGTTTTATTTTACAATAAAATATTAAAATTATTTCCTTGAAAACTGAAGTCTAGGTGGAAAGGGCCATTTAAGGTTGTAAAAGTCTATCCCTATGGAGCTGTTAATATTAAAAATCCTAAGACTAGAAGGATATTTAAATTAAATGGGAACAAATTGACATCATATTTTGATGGTCAAAGACCAGTTTTTAAAGAAACTATAATGTTAGGCCACCTAGAGTCAAGACTGGGAATGTCAGGCTGATGACATTAAACCAAGTGCTTTGTGGAAGGCAACCCATACTTATCGTTGCTTATTTTGCTTTTTCAATTTTTTTTTGGAATATTTTACATATATATTTATATTTGAATTTTCGTAGAATCCATGTATTTGAGAAAATAATTAAAAAAACATCTTTATTCACCTAATTTTATGGAAGACTTGAGAATTTTTTATCGAAATTGAAAATGTGGATTTTTTGAATTGGTGCATGATGCACTAGATTGGCTCATTATGCCTCGAATTCCATATAGTTGGCCCATGATGCATCAGAATCGGTGCATGATGCACAATGACAATGAAAATGACTTGAAACGTTTCGAAAGGCAGTTTTTAAGGGCTTTTTCCCGGCAATTTTATGGGGGAAAATGAGAGAGGAGTGAATAGATTTCAATTCCAATGGCATACCACTCTAAAAATTCAGTTAGATATAGGATTTTCAATCGGAGAAAGTTTGTCAGGTTTGATGCGTAGAAGTTACATGAACGTGTTTTAGTGAAGAAGAGGCTAATCAAAGAATGGGGGTTTGTAAATCAAGGATTCAATACACCAAATACTCAAGTTGAAGATATTATTGTGCAAATATGTTGGGAAGTGCTTTGTTACAATACTACCACCGTAGTCGTCCCTGTGGTGAAAGAGTTTTATGCAAATTTACAAGGAATCAACCTAGGAATTTTTAATGTGCGAGGAAGGTTTATGAAATTCACTCGTTCAGGAATAAACGAGATGTTTATGATTAAAAATGTGCCTATCTGCTATTATGCAAATTTTACCCTTATGAGAGATGATTTGAATGAACTCTATTGGTACCTTACAAATGAAGATGCGAATTGGGAGGCTAGAGATGATGAGAATGTAAGTTTTTCTTCATCATTGTTAAATCCTATTTCTAAAGCATGGCACTTCTTTATTGCATTGAAGTTATTGCCTACTAGAAAAATCAACAAGGTAACCAAGGACAGTGTTATTTTAAATTAATGTATTCTAATTGAAAAACCTATTGATATTGTAGCAATCATTGTGAAATCGGTTTTGGGTTTGATTGTGAATGGGTCCACAACCAGAATTGGACATCCATCCATTTTTTTTCTGGTATGTAGTCAATCATAAGTACTTTATGAGAGTTAGGAAAAAGTGTTTCTTCCTTGGAAGTCGATGGATCCAGAAGTTTATTGCAACTGTATTGGAATGTGAGATGAAAACGACGTGAATGTACTAATTAATCAAGGATCCTAGAACTCATCACCTATTTAGCCTTACTTTAGTTCAAATGCACTGTTAAAAAGGGTCAAGAAGTTAGAAAAAGAGCCGCAGAATCTTATGCATGCAATGGGGAATATTTTTGAAATGTTAGATCACTTGGATTAGAAACTTAAAGAATATTTTGAGCATACTAGTTGTATTGAAGACGACTTGGTATGTATGTTCAAGGAACATGCTTGGATTGGGGAGGATCGACTGATGAGTTTTGTTATTGACCCTTCTACAACCTGTATGTGCACTACCAATCAATGGGAGATTTCCAGAAGGATGAGAGTGAAGAAGATGTTTGAACTTAATCTATCCACGAAATATTTTATTTAGTATTGTTCATTTTAGTTGTTTGTTGTGCTGGATTGTATTTACTTTTATTGTTGAACTATATTGATGTTTTTATTTGAAATTTTGATGTTTAGATTTTAGTGTTAGGATGTTTTGGTTTACTTTAAACACTAAATTAGATGTTTGTTGACTTAATAAATGTTAGTTTATAAAAGCACATATTTTATATACAAAAGTGAGTTTTGTATTGTTTGTGAAAGATGATGTTAGAGTAATGTTTAATCATGCTTATAAGGGTTCATTTAAGTTAAATAGAGGTATACATAGAGTGATACGACACAAATTTTCAAAGAAAATGAAATTTGGAAAAATTAAGGAGTTGGCACATGATGCGCCATTTTATAGAGAGTTGGCGCATGATGTGCCAAATTTACACAAATGCAAATTTGTCTAAAAATTACAAAATTGTATAGTAAACTCCATTTTTACTACTTGGGTCATCTCCTACCTCTAAACCTTGACCTAGGGCTTAACATTAGGTGCGATAGAGAAGATTTCAGCGGCTAAAAATCATAGATTTCATCTTCTCCTGGTAAGAGCTTCACTTTAACTTAGAAATTTTTTATTTTCACCATGAATTTTTTTAACATTATGGAAATTCAAAAATTAGGATTTTTTATGAAAAATCTTGAAGAAAACTCATGGTGAAAAGTTTCTTACCAAATAATCTTACTTGAGGAGTTTGATTTTTGATTTTGTAATTTATTTGGATTTTGGTAGAATTTCAAATGGCTCCACGAATAAAGAGAGGGAGTACGGATAATTTTGATGCATGCAGTTTTGTTAATTTTAAGGCTTAACATAATTATAACACTCAAAACAAATCAAGAAAATTGATCCAGGAACGGGCATTTGCTAACCCGGGTGGCGAGATCAAGAGGTTAATTCTTGCCAGAAATTCAGAATAGTTTTGCTACTTTACTACAATTACAATTGTGCCAATGATTTGGGAGTTTTATGCAAACTTAAGATTTACTGATGACGATCACATTCTTGTGAGAGTTAAGGAAGTTGAATTTACTGCAGAAAGGATCAATGCTTTTTATGAGTTGAGGAATGTATTTCGTGATAAATATGCTGCATTTGTGATGATTGATTTATCACTGGATGAAGTGATTGCCTTCTTTACTGGTAGAAAAGGAGAATGGAGGATTAAAAATAATAAGATAGTTAACTTCTCCGCTTCCATGTTGACCAACCAGTTAAAGGTATGACACCACTTCATTTCTGCTAGATTACTTCCAAAAAATCATCTTGTTGATGTAACAAAGGATAGAGCCATATTGAAATATTTAATTCAGGACATGAAAGCAATAAATGTTGGTGCTCTTATAGTTCATCATGCACGGAGTATAGCTAAGAGCTATACAGCTAGTGGTTTGGGTTACCCTACCTTGAGTTTCACTCTTTGTGAGTAATTAGGAGTAGAGACCCATAGAAATTAAGAAAGATTACAACCACAAAATCCTATTTGGAAGCATATGATTCAGAAAGTTGAATCATTTGTTGAATCTAGGGGTGGAGAAGGTGATAGACCCTCTACATCAGCTGCAGGGGCATCTACTTCGCGCACTGCATCATTAGAATTATTATGGACCAACTTATGATTAAACAATTGGATATAGTGAATATTTAGAATCATATTAGAGAGATTAGAGCAAGAAATACTTATAATGATGATTATTAGCAGAGGAAAGTTTAGCATGATATTACTTTTGAGGATGCCATGGTGAGGTATCTCTGGGGTGAATACAATGTGCAATTTCCTACTTGCCCCAACTTTACTTCATATACTACTATTCATGATGATGATGATGATGATGATGAAGAAGAAGAAGAAGAAGAATAACACAATGTTGAAGAAGGTGATGAAGATTGATATTTTCTGGAGTTAGCTTATTTTGTTTTGTTATTTATTTGTTTATATGTTGTATGGATTTTACTTGGTTGGCATTTGAAACTATTGTAGTAAAAACTTATATATTTGTGTTGTGGACTTAAAATTTTAATAGTAACAGTAAATTTTTACTTTTTATGCATTATTAGTATTTTTTTTCTGTTTTTAAACCTCAGCAAATTCTATAGAATATATTATGTCTCATTTAATACCCTAAAGCCAGTGTGTATTTCTAAAGTTAGTGCATGTAGTATACCAGATCCCAGTGTCATAGTCAGAAATCCTTTACAGGTTAGTTTTTATTTTAATGCAATTACTATTTTCTTTCACCAAATGAAGTTTGTACTAAAATATTTTTAAAAAAAATGCTTAAGAACTTATGTTTTGGAGGGGNTTTGGGGGGGGGGGGGGGGGAAGAAAATTTTCTTTTAAAATGAAAGAAACTAAATTTTATTTTTCCTTAAGTTACAATATTTTTAAAATTAATTTATCATGACATTGGATATTAAGATTAAACTTTAAATGACTATGCTTACGTTTATGAATATTTTGGTAAATTTAGGTAAAAGTTTTTAATAATGAAGGTCAATTCTAATGTTAAAGATATTTGGTATGATAAAATAAGACTAATTTTTTCTATTTAAAGTAAAGAAATGGTATTTTTGAAGTATTAAGAATTTTAGAGATTCATGTAAGAGTAAAAGAATGACACTTTATGAAAATCATAAATTAATATGAATTTGTAAGGTGAAGAAAGGTAAGGTGTTTTAACTTTGAGAAGAGGATAGTGAAGTTAAAAACTATTAAAGGCTATCGAGATATAGTAATCCTCACTTGAAAAAGAAAAAGGAAAGAAAGGATTGAAAAGTCCTAAAAGAAAAAAAAAGAAAAAAGAAAAAGAAAAGAAAAGAAAAATAAGTGAGGAGAAGCTTGAGGAAATGGCTAATAAAAATTGGTTTCACTTAATTCAACTTAAGGAAAAAGCTTTATTACATTTTCTAAACTTATATTGGATTATTAGTAGAATTATTAGTAAATTTTTCTTGAAGTTCTTTTTCAGATGAATATTCTAGATGTCCTTGATATGACAAATTGCAATTCTTCTTGAAATAAATAGAGATTTAGAAATCTTAAAATTGACTACTAAGTACTCATAGACATAGAATTAGAATCTAATTTATTAAAGGTTTTTATTAAATTTTACTATTTTATTTATTAAACTAAAGTATGGAAGTTGTAAGTTAGCTTTATCCTAAGTCATATGCTTTTATGTCACTTGAGGACAAGTAACATTGAAGTTTGGGGGATTTTGATACAAATAAATAATATGTTATTTTAAGCATATATTTTATGCTTATTTTTGGTGATATTTTACTTTAAAGAATGGTATTTTCATGTTTTTGTTGCAGGTACATACATTTTAGGCATTCGGAGAAAAAGTGGCAAATAGAACGAAATTTGGAGCCAAAAGAGTGAAATTTCAAATTATGGAGCATGATGCGCCAGATTGGGGCCAGATGCGCTGAAATGGCACTAGATGCGCCAAAGTACAAAACAGTGTGGTCTTCAGCAAACTGGAGCATGATAAGCTAGATTGGCGCCAGATGCGCCATTTGACAGAGAGTTTGGGCGTGATGCAATAGATCTGGCGCTAGATGCGTCAAGGTTGAATTTTTGCGGATTAAGATGGTTTAAGATGAATTTTGCGCAAATTTTCAAAAGGACACTTGTTCTAAACACCTCTTGGAGTAATTCAATGCATCTAGACACTTTGGAAGGTTCTTTTTTGAAGGGATATGTCTCTTGAATCAATGGACATGTCATTTGAATTCAAAAAAGTTAACTTTTGGATAGAATTTTGGAGGGAATTTTGAATTTTTTTTTTGATGGAGACAACCTTTAATAAAAGAGAAAGATGTCTAGAGCTTAAGGGAGAGTTGAAGAGTAGTTTGGAGGAGGCGAGTAGAGGTGTGTGTCGCGAGTTAGAGAGAGAAACAAAGAGAGAGAAAAAGTCAAGGGCTTGGAAATTTTCTTCAAGGAGGGAGGTTGAGAGATTACTTTTTCATTACACTTCTAAGAGAGAATTGAGAGTTCTTGTAAAGAGAGAATGGCTTGGAGAGATCTTCTAGGAGTTTGCTTGGGAAGGATTTTGAGATAAGTTATATTTTCTTTCTTTTGCTTTGTAAACTTGTTTTTATTAATGAATTTCGTGTTTTATCATAACCTTCTCATGAATTTTGAGTAGTCTTTTTTATCCTTCTCCCTACTTTGAAATATTGTTTTGTGAAGAATTGATTTTATTTTATACGGTTTTAAATTTCAATAATTTGTGATGATTTGAACTCCGATCTTCATTTACTTTTTGATCTAACTAATTAAAATGTTAAAATGTGTTGAGAAGCATATGTTTCAAAAGGGATATGATTTCTACAAAATGGGGAGAATCACATTTGATTTAATGGGAGAGTATTTCATCCATGGAATTCGGTGAAAATAAATAGGGAAATATACTTTGTTGGATGCAGATTTAGGATTGTAAGGTGATAGATTAAAATCCTTAATTTGGTCTAGTTGATTAGAAACTGATGTGAGATTGTTAGCCCTCAGGGGAGGGAGTAGTGGGACCTCTAGAGTGGCAGCAAGTATCCTCCTAGCCTAACCACATAATTAGAGACCAAACTTTGGATTAGCCAATGTTCTTTATGCACTCTGATACACTAAAATTATATGCACTTTAGACCCATATTTTATACCTATTTTTGGTGATATTGCACTTTAATGGAAGCTATTTTTATACTTTCTTGCAGGTTATTTATTTTTAGGGCTTAAAGCAAAAAGGAAGCAAAAAGGATGAAATTTGGAGTCAAAATGACATTTTTGAGGAAATACTCAGTGCTGACAGTGCCAAGGTCAGCGCCGACGGCGCAAAACAACCAAAAGTTGGAGGATTTTTACTTAGCATCGATGATGCCAGATTAGCGCTGACAGTGCCAAAGGCAATTTAGACCCTAGTTCTAGATGGTTCGATGTATTTGGACAATTTTTGAAGAGTTTTTAGAGGCACCTCTTGGAGAACCGACCTTGGGCTTTATTTGGGGAAAAATTTCATCAGAAAATGGGCTACTCTATGTTCATTTTTTGCTCTACAACATTCCACCACGCTACATTTCCATAATCCATCTTCATTCCAAAACATATTGGATTCAATTAGTAACTTTGCTTTCATAGTTTAGAGTTTTTGTTGTGAGATTTAGTTTGAAACTTTCTGTAAGAGTGTTGGAGAAGGAGAAAAGATAGAGAGTTCTTCTTCTTGCATATCTAAGGAAAGGCTACAAAAGATTTTCTTTAAGAAAGAGTTCCAGATAAGTTTGTTTATTTATTCAGTGTTGTATGAATTTTCTTTTATATATAAAATTTGTGTTTTGTCGTATCTTTCTCATGAAGTCTGAGTAGTTTCCTCTATCTTTCTCCCTATTCTGAGATTTGGAGAAATGAAGAGATAATATGAATGTGCCATAATTAAAATATAAAATAAATTGTGATGGTTTTTTAATAATTTATTTTTCAATTTGGCCAATTGATTTGCTAAAATATGTTGTGAAACATAAGATCTAGGAAATGGAGTATGAATTCTACAACAGAGTGAGGATCACATTTGATTTCATGAAGTAGAAAATTCGTTCAAGAAATTAAGTGCAAATAAATAGGGAAATATTTTTTGTTGGGTGTAGAATTGGAAAATCTTTAGGATAATAGAATAAAATCCCCAATTTGGTCTTAGTGTTTAAAAACTAAAGCAAGAGATAGCCTTCAAGTGAAGTGAAGTGAGAGCTATGGAGTGGGAGTCAGTATCCTCCTAGACTAGTCACGAATTTAGGGACTAAACCTAAGATTAACCAATGATTTTCTAAGCACTTTATCAGGGTAGAGAGTTAAAATTGCTCCTATTTGGCACAATACATATTATAAATATTTATCTTATCTCATTTCACCAGAATTACATTGTAGTGGGAAGGATGCTTTTTTACATAAGAAACCTTCATTACATAAACATAGTTAGTAGATTAATAGTTATTATTAAAATTTTGCATTTCAATTTTGCTAATAGTTAAGTAATTTACTTTGGTTAACATATCAACATTTGAAATAAGTGATAGTGATTTTGTTTGATTTTCTGTAAATTTTCTGGTAAAATTTATCATTACTAATTTACATCTTCCCTGTGATCGATATTTGGGGCTTAAATAGATAGTCCAATATTATTTGATAATGATATGTATACTTGCGTAGAATCTCATTATTAGTTACCTATAATTATATATATTTTACACAACTTACTTTTCATACAAGAATCAAGTTTTTGGCGCTGTCGTGGTGTCAACTTCATAAATCCTTACATATAAAAAAATCGGGACCAAGCTTTTGGCGCCGTTGCCAGGAAAGGTAACGATTAAATTTAATTAAGTTAAATAGTTTTGATAAATTAGGAAATTTAGAGAATATATATATACTATACAAATATATAAA
>JXCR01097529.1:18547-31109 GCA_002079205.1 Phalaenopsis hybrid cultivar | reverse complement strand
AACTTCTTTAAGAACTTTTCAGAACTCTTCTAAAAGTCTCAACTTCATTCTTTTATAATTTTTCAAGAGGTGTCTTGATATCTCTTCAAAATGTGTTTTGATTCTATGAATTTACTAAGGGATGTCTCCTTTCACAAGTCCTTTAATTATATTTTTATCCTTGGTGGTTATAACCAACCATTTTTGCCAATAGGTGCCTCAAAGGTCCCTTTGAAATTTGTCAAAATGATATAATGATCCTGATTTTTTTGTATATGTAAGGATTTATGAAGTTGACACCACTACTTAAGGATTTTAATCCGCGACAACGACGTCAAAAACTTGATCCCGATTTTTTGTATATGTAAGGATTTATGAAGTTGACACCACTACTTGAAGATTTTAATCCCCGACAATGGNTATAATGATCCTGATTTTTTTGTATATGTAAGGATTTATGAAGTTGACACCACTACTTAAGGATTTTAATCCCCGACAACGACGTCAAAAATTTGATCCCGATTTTTTGAATATGTAAGGATTTATAAAGTTGACACCACTACTTGAAGATTTTAATCCCCGGCAACGACGCCAAAAAATTGATCTCTGAATACTTAATGCTTATGCACAGTATAACAATAGTTTTGATGATATTTTTTACTTATATTTCTTTATTTTGCAACAAAACCAAAAAGCTTGATCTTGAAGAAAAATAAAAATTTAAAATTTTAATTTATATATATTTATAATGGGATATTACGCAAGTATGCGTATTGTTATCAAATAATATAGAACTTTTTGATTAAGACCTGAATATCGATCCCACAGGAAAGATTATGCAATATGCACTTTTTAGAAAGTTTTTCTATTTTAAAAAAGATAATTACTTAAACTAAAAATAATTTTTGCAGGAATTTAAAATGTAAATATTTTTGGTATTTTTGATATTTTAACAAAACAGTAACAACTTAAAAAGATAACTAAAGCTTTCGCAGAAGAAAAGTATTTAATACGAAAATATCTCTCCTCNATGTAAATATTTTTGGTATTTTTGATATTTTAACAAAACAGTAACAACTTAAAAAGATAACTAAAGCTTTTGCAGAAGAAAAGTATTTAATACGAAAATATCTCTCCTCTTATCATGAATCAGTAATAAGTATAAGAATTCTGTTGTGGAAGTATTCAAACAATGTTCTGCCAAATAGGATCAATAATATTCTTTACCATTACTAGAGATGTTATAAAGAACATTGACCANCCTTCAAAATTTGGCCTTATCCAAAGCTTGAGTAGGCATAACCGTCGATCTTGCCGTCGGCGGCCTCGAGGGCGCCGTCGGCGGGCTTCTAAAGAAATTTTTTCTATAGTCTCGGGAAAAACTTGCCGTCGGCGGGGTCGAGGGCGCCGTCACGGCCTAGTTCAAATCTTCACATTTTGGTCCTTTTCGCTCTAAATTTGTTCTTTTTTGTATTTTTTTGCTCCAATGACCCTAATTCATCATTCCTACAACAAAACATCAAAAATATCTTTCTATCTTTTTGCTCCAATGACCCTAATTCATCATTCCTGCAATAAAACATCAAAAATACCTTTTTTAAGAGTGAATATCATTAAAAATAGTATAAAATATGTATGAAAATCTCAACATATTTTCCTTTGGTCAAATCTCATTTTTCCTAGATATATTGCCTACTCGTTGATATTAATCACAACTTTTAATATAAGCATTAACTTCTTTAAATATTGTAGGCCAATAAAATTCATATTGTAAAATTTTGTATGTTGTTTTATCAACACCAAAATGTCCCCCAAAATCAAAATTATGACATTTTTGGATAATTTCATAAGTTTCTTCTAAATGCATGAATCTTCAAATAATAAGATTCTTTCCTTATTTATATAAAAATGGGTCATCCCAAAAATAAGTCTTAGCTTCAGATAGAATTTTCTCTTCATTCCATAGGGTATAAAATCCCTAACAATGAAGTTTACAATGTCGACATACCATGGAACACACCTCTCATTAACATTGAATGATTCTTCATCTAGAAAATGTTCATTAATTTCATTTTCAAAATATAGTGGTTTTTTCTAATTCAAGCATGCACAAATGATCAGCAATTTAATTCTCATTTCCATTCCTATCTACCATCTCAAAGTCAAATTCTTGCAAAAAAAGAATCCATCTTATAAGTCTTGATTTTGCATCCTTCTTTTTCATTAAATACATAATAGCAGAATGATTAGTATGCACAACACATTTAGTTCCAATTAAGTATGATCTGAATTTATCAAAAGCATATACTACTGCTAATAACTTTGTCTCAGTTATTGTATAATTAATTTGAGCTTCAATAAGAGTTCTACTAGCGTAGTAGATTACTTTGAAAATTTTATCATGTTTTTGTCTTAAAACAACTCCAATAACATAATCAATTGCATCACACATCAATTCAAAAGGTTTTTCCCATTCTGGTGAAACAATAATTAGTGCAGTGACTAGTTTTTCTTTTGATAATTCAAAAGTTTTTAGGCACTCCTTATCAAAATTAAAAATTACATCTTTTTCAAGTAAATGACATAGAGGTGTAGCAATTTTTGAAAAGACTTTAATGTACCACCTACATAATCTAACATGTCCTAAAAACTCCTAAGTTCTTTCACACTTGTTGGGTAAGGTAAATTAACAATCACTTGAATTTTTGCAGGGTCTACTTCCCTACCATTTTTTGAAATTTGATGTCCCAAAATAATTCCTCCTGCTGCCATAAATTGACATTTTTCACAATTAAGGACTAAATTTGTTTCCTCATAGCACTTAGGAACTTTTGATAAATGTTCTAAACATGATTCAAATGAAGTTTCAAACACTAAAAAATCATCCATATAAATGTCTATCCAACATTTGATCTAGAAATGGTAGTGGAAACTGATATTTCTAGTAGAGAGATTTAATTTTCTATAATCAATGCATATTTTCCTTCCTGTGACTTGTCTTGTTGGTATTAAATTATTATGTTCATTCATAGTCACAGTCACTCCTCCTTTCTTAAGAACACAGTCAATCAGACTAACTCATTCACTATCTAAAATAGGGTAGATAATTCTAGCATCTAACCACTTTAAAATCTCTTTCTTAACAACATCTTTCATAACAGGATTTAATCTCCTTTGAGGATCAACTTTGGGTTTGTAGTTCTCTTCCATATGAATTCTATGCATACAAATTGAAGAATTGATTCCTTTTGTATCAGCAATTGTCCATCCAAAGGCTTTCTTGTAACTCTTCAAAGTTTTCATTAAACTCATTTCTTCTTCTGTAGTTAATTTTGACAAAATTATAACAAGTATTGTTAAGGAATCACCTAAAAAGACACACTTCAAATGTTCAGGAAGTAATTTCAACTCAAGCTCAGGTGGTTTTTCAATTGATGCATAAAAAGATGTATCTTTTCCTGTCATGTCCAAAACTTCAAAACATTATCGAACATAGTTTGAATCTTCCTTATAAAAATCTTCAGATTGATCTAATTCATCTTCTTGCTTGTGTTCCAACTCTTTCATTTTAGATTTTTCTTCATAATTTGTTTTGAAATGACATTAACTTAGATATCTTAACACATCCATTCTATAGCACTCATCATCTTTACCTTTTGCAAGATATTTCATTGATTTTGAAATAATAAACGTAACTGTCTAATCATTGATGTGCATAGTTAATTCCCCTTACTACGCATTTATCATTGCTATTCTTGTAGCTAGGAAAGGTCTTCCTAAAATGATAGACATCTATTTATCTTCCTCCATATCTAGCACAATGAAATAAACATGAAATATAAATTGGTCCACTTTCACTAAGACATCTTTTATAACTCCTCTAGGATATGTTATTGAATGGTATGCTAATTGCAGAGTTACAATAGTAGAGGATATTTCTCCTAATCCCAATCTTTTAAATATTGATAATGACATAAGGTTAATGCTTGCACTTAAATCACATAAAGCTTTCCAATAAAATCTGTCTCCTATTGCACATGGATATGTGATGCTAACATGATCTTTAAGCTTTTCAAGAAGCTTTTTTTGAATTATAGCACTGGACTCCTCACTAAGTGCAATAGTCTTATTATCTTCAAACTTCAATTCTATTAAGAATATTCTTCATAAACTTCACATAGCTTGGCATTTGTTTTAAGGCTTTAGCAAATAGAATATTAATTGTAAGCTTCTTAAGAATTTTTAAAAATTTTGAAAATTGTTTATCCAACTTCTATTGACAGAGACTCAGAGGAAATGGAGGTGGTGGTTTTTCTAAGTCAACTTTAAGTGGAGAAATATGTCTCTCTCTAAAATTTTTGTACCGTCCTCTTCATTTCTCAATTTCTTTTCTCTCTCCTTTAGTCTCTTTTTAAACTCTACCTTCCAATTCTCTTCCGCTTCTAAGTTGAATGACTTCTATTTGCTTTTTATTCTGGTCTTTTGGATTTACTTCAGTTTTACTAGGAAGTGTTCCTTGGGATATATTACTTAATAAATATCATATTTGTCTCAATTTTTTCTCAATATTTCTAATTGTAGCTCCTTGACTTTGGAACTGATTTTCCATTTGTAACACCACTTCTTCTATAGATAACTTTTTCTCCTTGAATTGTGGATTACTGTTAAAACCTGGAGGATAAGTAGTTCTATAATTACTATTCCCTTGGTTGTTACAATTTCCCAATGGGTTTACTTGGTTGTTCCCCTATTGTTGATTATTACCACTCAAAGTATTATTCTATTTAAAGTTCGGATAGTTCTTCCAACCTAGGTTATAATAGTTTGAATATGGGTTATTATGCTTATTATTTATGACATTCAAAGTTTTTAATGATGCTTGAGAGTCTACCATTTTGCCTAATGAATTCTCTTCAATCATTGCAATTGGTTGATAAAAATTCATTCCAAATTGATCTAACTTTCTTGAAATTGCAGCAACTTGATTTGCTAACATTGTAAAAGCATCAGATTCATGAATATTGGCTACTTTCTTTGGATTTAACCATTTAGAAGGCCATTAAAGCATAAGCGTCAATTTCAAGAAAGCATAAGCGTCATGAAATTATTAGTACCCATCTCTTCAATTAAAGCATAAGCGTCATGAAATGGTTTTGACATCAATGAACCATCAGTAGCAGCATCAATAATAGATCTAAGAGATTCAGCTAATCCATTGTAAAAGGTTTGAATTATTAACCAATCTGGTATAACATGGTGTGGGCACTTTCTTAGTAGTCCTTTAAATCATCCCCATGCTACATAAATAAATTCCCCTTCAAACTAAGAAAAACGTGTAATATCATTTCTAAACTTTATAGTCTTTTATGGTGGAAAATATTTAGCAAGGAATTTCTACATTTAATCACTCTAAGTTCTGATAGATCCAGGTGCTAACGAATGTAACCATATCTTAGTCTTATCCCTTAGTGAGAAAGGAAAAAGTCTAAGTCTTATAGGATCATCTGATACACCATCATATTTAAATGTAGCACACAATTCTAAAAAAATGACAAGATGTAAATTTGAATCTTTAATTGGTGCTCTCTCAAACTAATTATTTGATACCATTTGGTTAACAATAGGTTTAAGTTCAAATGAATTAGCTACTACAGTGGATTTTTGAATACTATAATCAAGTTCATCCACCGTAGGGTTTGCATAATCTCTCAAAGGTCTAAACTCTTCAGCATTTTGATTATTTTGATTTGCCATTTCTTGAAATTTTTTATTTTTTTCAGTAATATTTAATTTTTTTAATTTTTTCTAATAATTCTTTTTAGTTCAGAATCGCAAGGCACTAGTCATGTAAAACCTGAACTGCGCATACATTACTATAAAACACATAAAATAAAATAAAAACACACAATAAGAACTTTATATAAAAACAACACTACAATATTCCTATAATAAATCTAAAAATTTAAATAAGATTTTATAAAAATAAAACTTTTGCTTTCTAAAAATCTCCTTAAAAATTTTGCAATTCTAGTTAATTTTCCCCAACAATGGCACAAAAAAGTTGATCCCCATTGTTTGGTTATATATGTCAATGCGATGTATGCGATTATATGCTTAATTTTTTTATTTATAGTTCTTAACTTGCAACTAATCCAAAAACTTGATCCCAAGACAAAGCTAGATAAATTCTTAACTTCTAAGCAAGTAAAAATATAGTTATAATATTTAAAATGGGGTACTACGCAAGTATACGTATCACTATTAAGTACTACACAAGTATACATATCACTATTAACTAATATATGACTTTTTGATTAAGTCCCGAATATCAAACCCACGGGGAAAATATAATATGCACTTTATAGACAAGAGAAATTAGATAATAAAATTCTACTTAGCAAAATATTCTTTCTTAAACTTTAGATACTAAAATAAGAATGAAAGTTAATTTTTTTTTGTAATTTTTGGTAGTGGAGAATAAAATAAGCAACTAACTAACTTAAATAGATGTTTGCAAGATGAAGGAAATATAAACAAAATATATTTTTCCTTATCATGTGTCAGTAAAAAGTATAGAAATTTTATTATAGAAGTATTCTAATTGTGTTGTGCCAAATAGGTGTAATAATAATCTTTACTCTTACTAGAGATGTTATAAAGAACATTGGCTAATTTATAGTTGGAATAGTCTTAAAGATAGGTTAAGTAAAGAAGATACTAGTTCTCACTCTAGAGTTCCCTCTTCTCCCTCTAACTAGGGGCTAACATCTCGTATCAAAGCCTAAAACTATAAATCAAATTGGGGGCTTTAGCCTGTCACTCTAAAGTCATCTAATTCTACACCGTACAAATTTTATTTCCCTATTTATTTGCACTTACATCTAAAAACTACATTCTCATCCATAAAATCAAATGTGATTTTTATCATTTGTTGACTGAGACAATACCATCTCGGATTTTACATGTTCTCACAATAGGTATTAACATCTTAATTGGCAAAATCAAAAAGTAAGTGAAGTACATAATTTAAAATCATCACAACTTCTTCCAACATTAAAGTATAATACTTCACACAACTTCCCTCCAATACTTAATCACTTATCTTTTTAAGGAAAAAGATAAAGAAAACTACTTAAAATTTATGGAGAAAACACAGTCACACTTGAGTTTAAAGTAGAAATCATGCACATAAACAAGAAGTCTAAATTAAAACCAAATGTAGTCACAAAGATAAAAACTTATCTTAAATTCATCTCCACCAAATGTCTTGAAGTTCCTTTGAATCTCTTCCTTAACTCACAATACGAAATACACTCAAAATAAAAAGAAAAGGTGGGCGGCGACAGTGGCAATGGGCGGCGACGGCGGAGATGGGCGGCAACGACGACAATGGGCGAAGGCGTATGTGGTGGTTGTCACTAGTAGGTCTGGATGGATGGATGATGATTGACCTCTTACATTGATGATTCTTCTATTATAAAAATCCAAAAGATGCTATGGTATCTCTTCAAAATGTGTCCCCATTCAACGAATCTTCTAGAAGTTGCCTTCTTTCAAAAGCCGGTTGAACAAATTTTCATGTCCATTAACTATTTCTCAAGTTTTTACAAAGGGTTGCTTCAAACACCTCTTCAAAAATTCATCCAAATTCAATGAATCATCAAATAACTACTTATGATGCTTAAGCGCGGGGCACTTGGTGCTTAGGCACGACTCTCTTTGTTTAACTGGCGCGTAAGTGATACACCTAAAATAAATAGTATTTTTATACACATTTTTATACCTATTTTTGAGATATTGTGCTTTAATGAAAGGTATTTGTGTGTTTTTCTTTCAGGTACAATCAAATGGATGGAAAATGCAAAAAGGAGTGAAAACGGGTCAAATTTGGAGCAAAAATGAAGAAATGTGCAAAAATGAACTAGGGCGCCTAAGCACTCAAGAGTGACGCCTAAGCGCCAGAGGTTTCACGCGTAAGTGCCAGGTACCCCGTGCTTAAGCGCTAGAAGTTTTTATGTGATGAATTATTTAATTTGAATGAATTTTTGAAGAGGTGTTTGAAGCAACCTTTGGTAAAAACGTGCATGATTTCTACTTTTAAACTTATGAGTGGTTGTGCTTTCTCTATGGATTCTAAGTAGTTTTTTTATCTTTTTCCTTAAAATGATAAGTAATTAAGTGTTGAAAGAAAGTTTTGTGAAGTATTAAGCTTCAATGTTGGAAGAAGTTGTGATGATTTGAAACCTTGCACTTCATTTACTTCTTGATTTGGCCAATTAAGCTATTAATACATATTGTGAGAGCATGTAATATCCTAGATGGTATTGTCTCAGTCAACAAATGGTTTAGAATCACATATTGATTTCATGGATAAGAATGTAATTCATGGGGTTGAGTGCAAATAAATAGGGAAATAAACTTTTCAAGGGTGTGGAATTAGAGGACTTTAGAGTGACTGANCTATCAACCTTGAACCCTAACCTACACATGTCTAGTTTTGTTCCCTTCCCTTTTTGGAGACCCATGTGGGTGCCCCCCCAAACCTTTAGTCTTTGGCTAGGATAAGATCATGACATANTTTTGTTCCCTTCCCTTTTTGGAGACCCATGTGGGTGGTCCCCCAAACCTTTAGTCTTTGGCTAGGGTGGATAAGATCATGACATGGAGAATCTAAAGTGAGGTTTCTGTGATCTCATGGCACCATGAGGGTAATTCTATGATCAGCATTTGCATCAAACCTCAACCTTTCCCAATTTTGGCCATTTAGCCCCAAAATTTTTCAAAATTACCAAATTATCCCTAGCACCTTAAAAATTCCAAAGTTGGTCCAAATCCTTATATTTTGTTGAAAAATCATTTCATACCATCCAAATTACTAAGAACATCACAAAATTTTCATATTTACCAAAACATCCCCAAAATTTGTCAGAATTACCAAAATGCCCTTGGTGGCCTAAAATTTTCCAAAACCTCCAAAATCATTTCAAACACCCCTAAAATTAATTCTTAATCATCCATTAGGTCTAATTTGACCAAATTGACCAACTTTGACCAAAATCCCCATATTGTCCCTAAGTATCTAAAGTCCCCAAATCACCCCAATTTGCCTCCAATTGATCTCAAATTCCCTCAATTTCAATTCTAAACTTAAATTTATCATGTCCTAGCCCAATTGAAATCNTCTAAACCTAAATTTATCATGTCCTAACCCAATTGAAATCAAATTCAATCCCAATCAAATCCAATTCCAAACTCTAAACCCAAGTCCAAGTGAATTGCCTCAAATTGACCCAAGTCCANACAATATTCCTATAATAAATCTAAAAATTTAAATAAGATTTTATAAAAATAAAACTTTTGCTTTCTAAAAATTTCCTTAAAAATTTTGCAATTCTAGTTAATTTTCCCCGACAATGGCACAAAAAAGTTGATCCCCATTGTTTGGTTATATATGTCAATGCGATGTATGCAATTATATGCTTAATTTTTTTATTTATAGTTCTTTACTTGCAACTAATCCAAAAACTTGATCCCAAGACAAAGCTAGATAAATTCTTAACTTCAAAGCAAGTAAAAATACAGTTATAATATTTAAAATGGGGTACTACGCAAGTATACGTATCACTATTAAGTACTACACAAGTATACATATCACTATTAACTAATATATGAATTTTTGATTAAGTCCTGAATATCAAACCCACAGGGAAAATATAATATGCACTTTATAGACAGGAGAAATTAGATAATAAAATTCTACTTAGCAAAATATTCTTTCTTAAACTTTAGATACTAAAATAGGAATGAAAGTTAATTTCTTTTTGTAATTTTTGGTAGTGGAGAATAAAATAAGCAACTAACTAACTTAACTAGATCTTTATAAGATGAAGGAAATATAAACAAAATATATTTTTCCTTATAATGTGTCAGTAAAAAGTACAGGAATTTTATTATAGAAGTATTCTAATTGTGTTGTGCCAAATAGGTGTAATAATAATCTTTACTCTTACTAGAGATGTTATAAAGAACATTGGCTAATCTATAGTTGGAATAGTCTTAAAGATAGGTTAAGTAAAGAAGATACTAGCTCACACTCTAGAGTTCCCTCTTCTCCCTCTAACTGAGGGCAAACATCTCATATCAAAGCCTAAGACTATAAATCAAATTGGGGGCTTTAGCCTGTCACTCTAAAGTCATCTAATTCTACACCCTTCAAATTTTATTTACCTATTTATTTGCACTCAAATCTAAAAACTACATTCTCATCCATGAAATCAAATGTGATTTTTATCATTTGTTGACTGAGACAATACTATCTCGGATCTTACATGTTCTCACTATAGGTATTAACATCTTAATTGACAAAATCAAAAAGTAAATGAAGTACATAATTTAAAATCATCACAACTTTTTCCAACATTAAAGTCTAATACTTCACATAACTTCCCGCCNTGTTGAAGAATTTAGACCTTTAAGAGATTATGCAAACCCTACGGTGGGTGAACTTCATTGTAGCAATAAAAACTGTTGTAGTGGCTAATTCATTTGAACTTAAATCTGTTATTATCCAAATGGTATCAAAAAATCAGTTTGGGAGAGCACCAGCTAAAGATCCAAATTTACATCTTACCAATTTTTTAGAATCGTGTGCTACATTTAAATATGATGGTATATCAGATGATGCTATAGACTTAGATTATTTCCTTTCCCATTGAGGGATAAAGCTAAGATTTGGTTACATTCGTTATCACCTGGATCTATCAGAACTTGGAGTGATTTAGCACATAAATTCCTTGCTAAATATTTTCCACCATAAAAAACTGTGAAGCTTAGAAATAATATTACATTTTGAAGGGGAATCTATTTATGAAGCATGGGAACGATTTAAAGAACTCTTAAAAAAATGTCCACACCATGCTATGCCAGATTGGTTAATAATTCAAACATTTTACAATGAATTAGTTGGATCTCTTAGATTTATTATTAATGCCGCTGCTAGTGGTTCATTGATGTCAAAACCATTTCATGACGCTTATGTAATTGAAGAAATGGCTACAAATAGTTTTCAATGACCTTCTAAAAGGGTAAATCTTAAGAAAGTAGCCAATATTAATGAAACTGATGCTTTTGCCATGTTAGCAAATCAAGTTGCAGCAATTTAAAGAAAGTTAGACAAATTCGTAATGTATTTTTCTCAACCAATTTCTATGATTGAAGAGAATTCATTAGGCCAAATGGTAGATTCTCAAGCATCATTAGAGACTTTGAATGCCATAAACAACAAGTAGAATAACCCATATTCAAACTATTATAACCCAGTTTGGAAGAACAATCCTAACTTTACATGGAACAATACTTCGAGTGGTAATAATCAGCAATGGGGGAACAATCAAGTAAACCCATTGGGTAATTGGAATAACCAAGGGAATAGTAATTATATACCTATGTATCATCCAGGTTTTAACAATACTCCTCAATTTAAGGAGAAAAATTTGTCTATAGAAGAAGTGTTACAAATGGGAAATCAATTACAAAGTCTAGGAGTTATAATTAGAAATATTGAGAATCAATTGAGACAAATAGCAAATTCATTATGTAACTGATCCCAAGGAACACTTCCTAGTAATACATAACTAAATCTGAAACACCAAAATAAAGAGCAAGTAAAAGCCATTGAACTCAGAAGTAGAAGAGAATTAGAAGGAATAGTTTAAAAAGAAACTGAAGTAGAGAGAGAAGAGATTGAATAACCAAAAGAGGGCGCTCTGAAAGGTTTAGAGAGACTTATATCTCCACTTAAATTTGACTTGGAAAAACCACCACCTCCATTTCCTGAAAGGCTTCAACAACAAAAGTTGGATAAATAATTTTCAAAATTTTTGAAAAAATTTAAGAAGCTTAAAATTAATATTCCATTTGCTGAAGCTCTAAAACAGATGCCAAGCTATGTAAAGTTTATGAAGGATATTCTTAACAGGAAAAGGAAGTTTGAAGATAGTGAAATAGTTGCACTTAGTGAGGAGTGCAATGCTATAATTCATAAAAAGCTTCCTGAAAAGTTTAAAGATCCTGGTAGCTTTACAATTCCATGTGCAATAAGAGACAAATTTTATGGAAAAACTTTATGTGATTTAGGAGCAAGCATCAACCTTATGCCATTATAAATAATTAAAAGATTGAGATTAGGAGAAATAAACCCTACTACTGTAACTCTATAGTTAGCAGATCGTTCAATCACATGTCTTACAGGAGTTATAGAAGATGTCCTAGTGAAAGTGGATCAATTTATCTTTCTTGTTGATTTCATTATGCTAGATATGATGAAAATAAAGATATACCTATCATTTTAGCGAAAACTTTACTAGCCACTGAAAGAGCAATGATAGATGTGTAGAAAGGAGAATTCACAATGTGTGTCAATGATCAAACAATTATATTTAATATTTTGTCGGTACTATTTTTAGTGTAGGGTTTGCTAGTAAGAAGTTGTCGGTCATCGGAATTCAGATCTCGTTGCCCGCTTCGGAAGGACGTTTTTTTTAAAAATTTTAATTTTGAAAAAGATGAAGTCAAACTGACACCA
>JXCR01097528.1:7560-49757 GCA_002079205.1 Phalaenopsis hybrid cultivar | reverse complement strand
TATCTTTTCATACAGAAGCTTAAAGCTCCAAACTGCTATGTATGTAAATATGAAAGTTTAGGTGCGAGATATGAAAATACAAGAGAGTTGTTTGCTACGTATGTAAATTTCCCTAAACTAATTTGAGAATCATGGAAGAGACGAAATGACTCACAGATAGATGAAAGACGCAAATAGGACGAGGAGAATTAATCGCTGTCTCGATCCTTCTTGGCTGAACAGAAAGACGACAGCTGCGAGCTTGATGATGAGAGCCAAATCGAGCTGAAATGCGACGTGAAATCTCCTCACAATTACTGGTCTCTGTGGCCCTTGCAGTTGTCTTGCTTCCTGTCCCTGCTCCTCGCTGCCAGTGCCAGCAGAGTTTGTTCTCCTGGAAATTGCATTGTAAAACAATTTGGCCCGTTAATTGTTACGATAATGCACACTGGAATTAAGAAATCTTTATTGTGATTTCCATGCAAAAAAATCTCAGGGCACATGAACAAATATATGTATGGATGATGACGATTACTGAAAGGTGAAAAACATATTATCACAGGAAGATTTACATAAATACGGCTTAATTCTTATGCATTTACATACCTAACACGTAAATTTTAATTTTTACATAAATAACACCTTACCTATGCATGAAAAGCTGTATTTAACTTTTAAAAGTTTAACTTCTGGTATGTTTTATGTGATACGAAAAATTTGGGCAGTACAAATGTAAAAAAGCAAGGTTTGGGTGTTTGATATGCAAGTAAATAGGAATTGGGTGGTATGTATGTAAATGCCCCATTTTTTTAGCCGCAATCAACGTGTGATATTATATTTATAAAAGAAAGGGAAACATGATTGAGATATCATGCTTCTAGCAATATGCTTTGAAAAGATTTGAAGAAATGCCATATCAGATGACTAACAAAATTTGCTACTTTTATGACATCTTGAGTTATTTTGTAGACGATAAACTATACTCACGTATACAATTCAAGATTTATAGAATAACACTTAGGCTCATTTAAGCATCAAGATTGTGCTAAAGTTAAATAATCCTAGCTATATTATGTGGTTGGCCTTATATATAGCATTGAAAAAAACTTATGTTGCGACAAATGACGGTAAAAGTGGGGAATAAGATTCAAGTTATTTGAGTGAAAATTCCTGAAGCAAAGAGTTGAGCACAACATTATATTTGCCAATTACACAAAGGATCAATCCAAACATTAAAACAACATCTTATATCCAAATCATAGTATACTATATAACCTTGGCTTTGTTGATGCCTATAGATGGCCTTTATAGATGGTGAACAGACTTTTTGGATATTCACAAAGTCCACAGAAAATCTGTGTAATTAGTCAAAATTTCTACATATTCCTTTATCTCTATCATTTGTCTTTTCAATATTTTGGATAAAGTTAGCAAGAATAGGAGAAGAATGAATTTGATGGCTTTGCTATTTTGCTGGAGAAAATTAGAGAGGTTTAGCTGATAAAATGGAGATTTATTGGGATTTTAAATTGAAATTTAAATTCGATAGGGATGTTTATGTGGAGAACAAGTGATTCTAGGAAGAGAGACCCGCTGAGAGAAAACTTGAGTAAAGGACTCCTCTCCGTTCTAAATAAACAATGATTTTACCATTCTCTGAATGGTCATTTGATGCAAGAAAATTTTGTGATATAGATTGAAAAAGGAGAAAACATAAAGATAATTAGAATTAACAAGATGTCAAGGTACACAACTCTCATGCCAATGCGAGGAGATAACCTAACTTAAAACNGTTTTGGAATTCAATAGTTTTGCAGGGAGAAATGCTTAAATATTTTTAAATCATGTCATGGGATTTAATAAAATATATAATTATTATCTCGCTCCCTATGATTTGTTCAGTGAATGTAGCTCGAATGCTTCTGTTAATTTACAGCCAACCTGAACTTTTTGGTTTGATGGCAAATTTGCCTTGTTAAGGGGTTTTTTACATAACAACCATCCAAATTTTAAATATTACATTTTAACTGCCCAAAACTTTAAATATAATATTTTAACCACCCAAACTTTAAAAATTACATTTTAAGCACCTTTTTCATTTAACTTACATTTGATTTAACCTCTATAGCCTTCGGCTTTGCTTGGTTGTTGAGGGTTGTCTTTTGATTATTATTTTGGAAGATTTGCATACATACCACTCAATTCTTGTATATTTACATGTAGAACAGGTAAAATTTAATTTTTACATATTTGCGACCTTACCTATGTATGAAAAAGGCGTAGTTCACTTTTTAAAAGTTAAAATAGTGGTATTTTTTATGTGATAGAAAATATTTTGGTTGTTTAAATCTAAAATGTAAAGCTTAGTTATTAGAGGTTTTGTTTTTAATGGCGATCCCTGATCGACTCTAAACTTCACTAGACAAGTTTCTTGGGCAAAATGTGTAAATTAAACCTTCTTTGTAAGGCATGTGTATTAAAAAGTAAGGATTCTGGTTCTCTGGTTTGGTAACTCTATCTTTTCCACAAGCTAGAGTTAAAAGTAAGGGACCGAACATAATATCACATTATTGTTTTGTCATTTTTCTTGATTTAAAACACATGCAACCATTCCTTTGGTACAGCACTGAACGAATGCATTATTTTGAATAATCAATATGATTCTTATAGCTTTAATGTGATAGACATAGGTTGTATCCTAATTTATTGTAGCTTAGGCATATTTCATATTCTAAGGTTTATGTAATGCTTGTTTAGCATTCAAATGTATACNGTTAATTGCATAATGTTTGAGTCATGCACCATTGTTCAATTTACTAAATCCAATGTAATTGTCAGGTTTTTGCTCATAAGGAAACATGTAGTGAGGAGCTTCATGTGGAGAAACTTGTTATGAAAGGCTTGCAGCAAGTGATATTACCTCAACATGAACCATCTAACCCAAAAACTGTGAATCCCAGGTTACAGCTAATTTGGGGCAGTACCATGTACCATATTGATGATCTCCCATTTGATACAAACAAATTACCTGATGTATATACTCAATTTCGTAAGGTAAAGTCTTCTCACTTTAAGCATTCTTTCGTAGATGCTACATGATCTGGTATAGGAAAAGCGGTGATTAGTTAAAGAAGATAGAATTAGAGCCATAAAAAAAGTTCAATTTTTGCGAATAGTTCGTGTTCGACTGGCTAAGTAGCCTGCGTTTAATTCATTTATTAAGCAAGGGAGCTGAACATGAACAATTTTCTTAATTTATAAATGAGTTGAATGCAAATAAATTATTTCTCATTTGTGTTTATCTCATTTTGGCTTTAATTATTTAAACAATTAAACAAATAATAATATGATAATATTTTTAAATTTATTTAATATGTTGTATTTTAAAAAATGTTATATTTTACTTTTTTTTAAAAATCATTTCAGCTAATTTTAAGCCGAACACAAACTAGCACTGTGCTCACTCAAGCTCGGCTCATTTGACACCCCTAAATAGGATGTTCTGTTGGAGAAATGTTAGAAAGAAATAAAATCATATCTCGCTGGGTATCAAATTTATGCCTATACTTTCATGTTTAAGGCTGAGAATTTGGCTCGATTTTTGTTAAGTATCAAATTAGTTCTTAGTTTATTTTGAAACTAATGAGTTTAAACCATATTGAATCAAACATGGATTAAGATATTCTTGGATCTAATTGAGCTATCTGGAAACTTGATCAAGCAAGTGTATATGCAACCGTGCATGTATGAATGTATTTTTGAATGCATATATGCAACCATGCATTTCTATTTGAATACAAACAATTATGCATCTAGTAAAGTATTAAAATATTTTTCTATGCTTGAGAGTTTCATGTGAATATGTGGGATAAGAATTTAAAATCAGCTTTTTATTGGGTTAGATTGAAATCTACATAAGTATTTATATGTAATATAGTAATATAAGTTGACATTTATTTTTCTTATATGTGTGTGTGTGTTTTGCTAAAGAAAGGCAGAGGTAGACCTAGGGAGACTTGGGCTTAATATTAAAAATGATCTTAATTTATTAGAACTAAATGAAAATATGACACTAAATAGGATGCAATATTAAAAATGATCTTAATTTACTAGAACTAAATGAAAATATGACACTAAATAGGACGCAATGGTGATGATTTTAATTTATTTAGAAAGACAAAGGTAGACCTAGGAAGACTTGGGCTTATTGTATAAAAAATGATCTTAATTTACTAGAAGGAAATGAAAATATGACACTAAATAGGACGCAATGGAGAAAAAGGATTCATGTAGCTGACCCCATGTAGTGGGATTAAGGCTTTGTTGTTGTTGTTGTTGTTGTTGTTGTGTGTGTGTGTTTTGCTGTGTAATTTTCGAATTTTGCTACTAACAAGCATTTCATATTGATATATTGGACAGTCTGTTGAATCTAAAAGCTCAATCAGGGCGTGCAGCAAGCTGCCAGTGTCCCTCGGTCCACTTCCAAGCAGCAGCTTAGGTGAAGTTGGTGGGTGGGGAAGCATCCCTTCTCTTGGGGATCTTGGACTCCAAGAACCGAAGGCAGGTCAATGTATATATTCCTCAAAAAGTGTTTTTTTGAAAAATTTAGATGCATACCACACAATTCCTATGTATTTACATATTTAACAAATAAAAAAACTTTTTTTACATACATGCCACTTTGTCTTAAAAGGTGTAATTTACTTTTTAAAAGTTAAAATGGTGCTATTTTTGATGTGATATGAATGATTTGGGCGGTATAAATGCAAAAAAGTGAAGTTTAGGTGTTAGATATGCAAATGCTTAGGAATTGGCTGGTATTTATCNGCATACCACACAATTCCTATGTATTTACATATTTAACAAATAAAAAAACTTTTTTTACATACATGCCACTTTATCTATGTCTTAAATGGTGTAATTTACTTTTTAAAAGTTAAAATGGTGCTATTTTTGATGTGTTATGAATGATTTGGGCGGTATAAATGCAAAAAAGTAAAGTTTAAATGTTAGATATGCAAATGCATAGGAATTGGCTGGTATTTATGTAAATGCCCCATTTTTTTTTTTTCTAGTTATTGCATTTGAGGGCAAAATTTTCTTATAGAACATAGTATTTGAATTCATTTTTAACATTCTCCATTTCACGTTTTAGTTCATCAACAATAAACTAAGGGGAGAATGTGGCCATTCTCAATGCAGGTGGACATGGGAATGCATTTTGTTGGAGGTGAAAATGCAGCTTTGGGCAGAGTGCATGAATATTTTTGGAAGAAGGTATGCATTCATCAATGAGCTAGGATTTAAATGAATTATTAATTTGTTTACTTGAAAGTNTTTAAATGAATTATTAATTTATTTACTTGAAAGCAAGTGTATCACCTTACTTCTTGCAATATCAACCAACAATTTTTTACTCAAATCAAACCAAACCAAACCGAAATATAATTCTATTTAATTATTTCGGTTATAAGCAAACCAATATTTAATATTTTGTACAAGTTNACTTGAAAGCAAGTGTATCACCTTACTTCTTGCAATATCAACCAACAAATTTTTACTCAAATCAAACCAAACCGAAACAAAATATAATTCTATTTAATTATTTCGGTTTTAAGCAAACCAATATTTAGTATTTTGTACAAGTATATTAGAGAAGTAAAAAGTTAAAGAGATTACAAAGTATGCATTTACAGCAACATAAACTCATTGAGTCTAAAATTCTAAAGGATATTCTAAAGCTTCTATCAAATTTATAACCCTCAGCTTCTTAGAAANTTTGTACAAGTATATTAGAGAAGTAAAAAGTTAAAGAGATTACAAAGTATGCATTTACAGCAACATAAACTCGTTGAGTCTAAATTTCTAAAGGATATTCTAAAGCTTCTATCAAATTTATAACCCTCAGCTTCTTAGAAGGTATCATAGAAAGAACCTCAAAAAAGAAAGATAAGTTACTACACAAAAATTCTGGCATCTAGAACTGTTCTTCAACAAAATAATGAAAGCATTGCTAAAATAACTAGATAGATTACAATCAGCAATTTTAACATTCCAAACTATCATTTATCTGCTATCAAATTCAAAAAGAATAATAAGTCCTATAAGTGTCTGCTTATTTAGTAGAAAAATATATATTTTGAGAACACAAATCAAGTTCACTCAAACAACAACAACAACGGCAAGCCTTCATCATCCCACTAAGTGGGGTCAGCTACATGAATTCTTTTTTTCCATTGAGTCCAATTGAGTGTCATGTTTTCATTTCATTCTAATAAATTAAGATCGTTTTTTTATACCATATGCCAAGTCTTTTTAGTATTACCTCTGCCTTTCTTATCATAAGTCGAATCTAAACATCCACTCTCCTAATGTAATCATCAGATGGTCGGCATTTAATGTGACCAAACCATCTAAGACAACTCTCTAATCTTGCTCCCACCGGAGCTACACAGATCCTTTCACGGATACTTCAGTTAAAACAAAAATAAAATATTTTCTTAAAGCTTGTTTAAGTTGTGTATATGTTTCATGCTAAGAACACGCTTGCTCAAATTGTTAAACCCTGTGTCCCTCTTCACAGGAAAATAGAAGGAAAAAAACTAGCATCTGATAAGCTGCAGGGCTTCTCATAAAACTTCTTCTAAAGAGAAAGTTAATTTGATTAGGAGATTTTAAATCTACTCTGCTTGTTTCCAGGATCTGTTAAGAGTGTACAAAGAAACACGGAATGGGATGTTGGGTACAGATTATTCAACAAAATTCTCTCCTTGGCTTGCTTCCGGCAGCCTTTCTCCAAGATATCTGTATGCTGAGGTAATTGTTCCCTATTAAAAATTTGTAAGATTTAAGTGTTAGATATGTAAATACATAAGAATTGGGTGGTATGTATGTAAATGCTCTTAAAAGTTTTCTTGGTAAAAGTTATCCTCTAAATCATCAGCACCGCTGGTTCTTTTTTTCACTTTATGTGCCAGGTAAAGAGATATGAGAAAGCGAGAATTGCGAATGACTCAACATACTGGTACCTTACTTTGTATTGTGGTTATATGATCTGCATCAAATTTTAGGAAGGTTTACCTACATACCACTCAGATCCTATGTATTTACCTAAACTTCAATTTTTGCATATATCTCACTTTACCTATGCACGAAAATGTGCATTTCACTTTTTAAAGTCAAAATAGTGGTTTTTTTATGTGATATGAAAGATTTAGGTGGTAGAAATGTAAAAAGTAAAGTTTAGGTGTTATATATAAGTACATAGGAATTGAGTGGTATGTATGCAAACACCCCTAAATTTTATGCTGACTATTTATACTGATATCAACTGAAAAATACAGTCATGAATGATTTTTATGCTGTACAGTTTTACTGATTTTATGAATTTGATTGCAGGGTTTTATTTGAGCTGATATGGAGGGACTACTTCAGGTTCCTTTCCATTAAATATGGAAATTCTATATTCCATCGCGGTAATTACTTTTCTATCTTTGTTTCTCCATTTTCATTCTTCAATTGCATAGCATTTATGCTAGGGGCATTTACGTACATACCGCCCAATTCGTATGAATTTATATATCTAAATACCTAAATTATGCTTTTTACATTTACAACACCCAAATCTTTCGCGATTTTAACTTTTAAAAAGTGAAATAAATTTTTTCATGGACAAGGTGGTATTGACGTCAAAATTGAAGTTTAGGTGTTAGATACGTAAATATATAGGAATTGAGTGGTATGTATGTAAATTTTCCTTTATGCTTTTGGTTACCCTAGAATATGCATTATCTTGGTCACTCATGACTTGAATTAGGCCTTCACCATGTTATTTTCAGGCGGTACGAGAAAGTTGGGGACCAATTGGAGTCAAGATGGTTCACTATTTGAGTCTTGGAGAGGAGGTCATACTGGGTACATTTTATTATGCTATAAAACTTTTAGGGTGCGTTCACATAAATACCACCTAATCCTCATGTATTTGCATATCCAACGCCTAACAAAATTTTCAATTCACATAAAAAGGGTATCACCATTTAGTTCTTAAAAACCGAACTAAACATTTTCATGCATGGTTAAGATGGTATGAACACGCAAAAAATTGAAGTATAGGTGGTATATATATGTAAATACATAGGAATTGAGTGGTATGTTTGTAAATCTACCAAGGAATCTACATTCTAATATGTTCGGTTTATTTTCATACAAGTTATCCCCTAATTGATGCGAATATGAAGGAGCTTTCTACGACTGGCTTTATGTCCAATCGTGGGCGTCAGGTAACTTTTATGTTTTCACATCTAAATGTTTTCTTGTATTGTTGGGATTTTCAGTTCCTTCAAACTATTATGTTTGTCTGCATATCCGAGTTTATAAATATGGAAATTTAAGTAGAGTATGGCGCAAAATATCCACCCTTGTCACTTGAAGTGACAGCAGATTTGGAGAAATATATGGTTGATCTTTAGTCCTTGGAAAGTGATTTAACCAATCCTACTCTAATCTGTATGGTAATAAGTTCTGCAAATGGCATTACTTAATTAAAGCTCCTAATCTGTATGCTATTGGAATTTTTTCATCTGTTGCAGATTGTCTGTTCCTTTTTGGTTAGAGATATGCAACTGGATTGGCGCATGGGAGCTGAGTGGTTTGAGTCATGCCTCATTGATTATGATCCCTGTTCTAACTATGGGAATTGGACATATGGAGCAGGTTTGCTTTCTTTAGCCGTGTCAAATCGGGTTCTAGTCTAACCCGAATTTGTTAAATCAAAATTTTGAGACTCAAACAAGATCCGCATAACCTGTTTAATACACGTATGATACTTTTTTTTGGGTAAAATTCGGATTAATTTTGAGTCAGGTTCAGGCAGACTGGCCTGATTCTGACAATTTCAGGTGTAACAGATCAACCTGAACCCGACTTAAAAAATTAAAAATGTATTGGGAAATTGGATGTGAACCTGACCTGAAAATTAATCGGTTCAACCCACTCAAATCCAAAATTTTTGAGTTGGCATGTGCCAATTTTTAAAAACCCTAACTCTCTTTCTACTATTTGCTTTTCTTTTCTAATTTAAAAGCTTCTTTCTACCGTTATTGCTGGTTATTAAATGTTCCCCATCTTGAAATAACTCCAATTGTGTTCTTCTATTATTTTTATCAGGTGTTGGCAATGATCCAAGAGAAGACCGTTATTTTAGCATCCCAAAGCAGGTATGCTTTCTCCCTTCTCAAGGAAAAAATATTGCGCACGAATAATGTGCAGAGAGCCGCCTCTCTTTTCTTATTTATGCGTACATAATATTTTCTTCTTTTATAGATAGTGCCGAAAATATGCACTGCAAATTATAATCATTATGAATATTACAATCAAAATTTATTTATTTACAAAAATAGCATGCATGTCATTTTTTTCATGATATTGTTTGTGAACTATATTAAATAAATTGGATTATATTCAAATTTGATTCATTGAACATTCAAGGTTAAAAGAAATGTTCAAATTTATTTATTAATTAATTTAATAAATATGATGAAGTATTAATC
This sequence comes from Phalaenopsis hybrid cultivar, assembly GCA_002079205.1. Lineage (NCBI taxonomy): Eukaryota > Viridiplantae > Streptophyta > Magnoliopsida > Asparagales > Orchidaceae > Phalaenopsis > Phalaenopsis hybrid cultivar. The sequence goes on along the minus strand of JXCR01097528.1, from coordinate 40,230 downwards.
AAACTGAGTTTGAGTTGATCAATTGTTTTTGTTCGTTTATAACTCTATTCACATTAGATTTATTTTATTTTTATTTTGTTTAGGCAAAGAGTTATGATCCTGAAGGTGAGTATGTTTCATATTGGTTACCAGAGCTACAGTCTATTCCAAAGGAGAGAAGAAATTTTCCAGGAAAATCATATATCAAACAAGTGGTGCCTCTTAAGTTTGAAAACACAACACATAGGGAGAATCATTTCAGTAAAGATAATAAGGTCTATAAAAAGAAACAATATTGAATAAATGCATAATCTGGCCAATTTCTTTATATCTTACCTCTTATATATTATAAACTGCCAAAATAGTACTCCATTACTTATATGAAGTCATTTTAATCCCAGAGTTTATATCAGTGTTGAATTGATCCCCATATTTTTTAAATTGGGGTTAGAAGAATAGCTATGAAGAACTATTAGAGCTTAAATTTATTAAGTATGGGATCAATCCGTTGTTTTTATAAATTTCAGGACTCGATTCTATGTAAATTGTCCGTTCAAAACAGCTTAGAACAATTTACTTTGGCAATTTGCAATTTGCTCTTACAACCTATATATAGATGTTTTACTTGGTCCAATTCACATTGGCAACAGCTTTATGGCAAAGTATAGTTTCTATCTTTTTTTATTTTTTTAGTCCTTTGTTTAAATATATGTTCCCATTTCGCTCATGTATCATTTGATCTCTTGTTGGTAGCTTTTGTTTTTTTAACATTTACTTCAGATTTTTAATTTTTAATTACTTTAGTCAATATTAATGTCTAATATCAATTTATGAACTTTATAAAAAAAAATAATTTCCCTCTTAACATGGGTATACAGTTGCATTTTTGTGTTAACAACTGAATGATCAGGATAAAGCAGAATAGAGAACATAGCACCATTTCAACAACAGCAACAAAAAGCCTCATCCCAGTAAATAGGGTCTGTCTCCATGAATCATGACATTTCACCATTACAATTATGGGAAATTACATTTCTATCACACAATTCTTGTGAATTTACATATCTAACACCTAAACTTTCATATTTACGTCCACAACATTTAAAATTATGCATAAAAAAGGAACATGTCTTTTAAAAAAGATAATAAAAGTGCAATCTTTGATTCGATTTTAAAAAATTGAATGTTATGATTGTAAATATGTAAATTTTGGTCTCAGATATGTAATAACGTAGGAATTGAGTGGTATGCATGTAAATGCCCCTATGATTATATATGGATAGTGCACACCATTCTGAACAACCGGGCAGAGATATTCTTTGGTTCAATGTGCTGCGAAAATAGGAAACCAACGTAACCAAAAATACATTAACTTGATATTTTTAGATAGATATATCTGTAATATATATTTAACTAATCAGCCTTTAAAATCCTCAGTTTGAATGTGTTGAATATAAGAGCTACTAAAGAGCAAATATGGTCAAGGTAAAATCTAAATACCACCCAATTATTATGTATTTGCATATCTAACCATTAACTCAAAACTTATTTTTTACATTTATGCCACCCAAATCTTTAATATTATATAACAAATACCACTATTTTGACTTTTAAATGGTCATGGGTAAAGTAGCATATATGTCAAAAATGACGTCTAGGTATTAAATATGCAAAAGCATAGGAATTAAGTGGCATGCATGTAAATCTTCCCAAATCTATTCATTGTGATGATGGAATCCTGGAAGAAGAGAAGTGATGAACCCAATAACAAACATCTGGATCTCCTTAAGAACATACCAAAAATGGTTTTGATTTCGCCGACCAGCCTCCGGCGGATTCTCGTTCGCAACAGCAGGCAGCTGATCATTCTGGTTATCAGCTTGATGATTTCCTTCTGCAAATAATCAATGCAAAAAAAAAAATTACAACAACAATAACAAGCTTTTATCCTACTAAGTGGAGAGATGCAAAAAAATAATGAATTACAAAAAAATTAAAGTATATGTTTAGGTTTTGAATTTCATGCAAAAGAACAAGGACTAAAATGTCAAAATGCTTCCCAGACTATTTACATGGGGCCATTTTAGTTTGTTCATATACCATGATAAATGGAAGCTAAAATAGTCCACACTACGGATTATTTCACATATTGAAAAAATTGAGGACTAAATTAATACTTTACAAACTCTAAAACTAAAATGAATCCTTGCAAACAGTCGGGAGATCATTTCGACATTTTTCTCATAGAATGAGTTACTTCTCACTTGTTTCCAACAATATTCTCAAACATAATCAATTATATGCTCGCTCTACCGAGAAATATTGTTTCTACTTTGGGGCATTTGTATATGTACATACCGCCCAATTCCTATGTATTTACATATTTAATATCAAAACTTTATATTTATACCACCCAAATCTTTCATATCACATAAAAAATACCACCATTTTAACTTTTAAAAAGTGAAGTACACCTTTTTCATGCATAGGTAAGGTGGCATGTATGTAAAAATTAAAATTTAGATGTTTTTTATGTAAATACATATCATTGAGAAGTATTTATGTAAATAGTCCTACTTCAGCTCCATCCTATAACTAGAAAGCTCATCATGTCGTTTATTATGAATCAACAAGATAATTACCAGGCCGAGGTTGATTGCCATCTACATGCCTCATTGGAGGTTGCTCGGCACGTAGCGGCGGAGCTCCACCTCTTCGAATCCATCGGATCAAAGGAGTGAGGGCTCCAGTCTGATACCTGTAATGTTTTGAAACCTGAATCAGTCGTTAACTCAAAAACCACTGTAGATTAATCCAGGCTTAAATGAAGGAGAATTTACATAAACCACACACAATTCTTATGTATTTACATATCTCACACCAAAACTTTCATATTTACATACATGGCACTCAAATCTTAAATATTGCATAAAAAATAGCAATATCACCACCTTTTAAAAGTGAAATGTATCTTTTCATACAGAAGCTTAAAGCTCCAAACTGCTATGTATGTAAATATGAAAGTTTAGGTGCGAGATATGAAAATACAAGAGAATTGTTTGCTACGTATGTAAATTTCCCTAAATTAATTTGAGAATCATGGAAGAGACGAAATGACTCACAGATATATGAAAGACGCAAATAGGACGAGGAGAATTAATCGCTGTCTCGATCCTTCTTGGCTGAACAAAAAGACGACAGCTGCGAGCTTGATGATGAGAGCCAAATCGAGCTGAAATGCGACGTGAAATCTCCTCACAATTACTGGTCTCTGTGGCCCTTGCAGTTGTCTTGCTTCCTGTCCCTGCTCCTCGCTGCCAGTGCCAGCAGAGTTTGTTCTCCTGGAAATTGCATTGTAAAACAATTTGGCCCGTTAATTGTTACGATAATGCACACTGGAATTAAGAAATCTTTATTGTGATTTCCATGCAAAAAAATCTCAGGGCACATGAACAAATATATGTATGGATGATGACGATTACTGAAAGGTGAAAAACATATTATCACAGGAAGATTTACATAAATACGGCTCAATTCTTATGCATTTACATACCTAACACCTAAATTTTAATTTTTACGTAAACAACACCTTACCTATGCATGAAAAGCTGTATTTAACTTTTAAAAGTTTAACTTTTGGTATGTTTTATTTGATACAAAAAATTTGGGCGGTACAAATGTAAAAAAGCAAAGTTTGGGTGTTTGATATGCAAGTAAATAGGCATTGGGTGGTATGTATGTAAATGCCCCATTATTTTAGCCGTAATCAACGTGTGATATTATATTTATAAAAGAAAGGGAAACATGATTGAGATATCATGCTTCTAGCAATATGCTTTGAAAAGATTAGAAGAAATGCCATATCAGATGACTAACAAAATTTGCAACTTTTATGACATTTTGACTTATTTTGTAGACGATAAACTATACTCACGTATACAATTCAAGATTTATAGAATAACACTTAGGCTCATTTAAGCATCAAGATTGTGCTAAAGTTAAAAAATCCTAGCTATATTATGTGGTTGGCCTTATATATAGCATTGAAAAAAACTTATGTTGCGACAAATGACGGTAAAAGTGGGGAATAAGATTCAATTTATTTAAGTGAAAATTCGTGAAGCAAAGACTTGAGCACAACATTATATTTGCCAATTACACAAAGGATCAATCCAAACATTAAAACAACATCTTATATCCAAATCATAGTATACTATATAACCTTGGCTTTGTTGATGCCTATAGATGGCTTTTATAGATGGTGGACAGACTTTTTGGATATTCACAACGTCCACAGAAAATTTGTGTAATTAGTCAAAATTTCTACATATTCCTTTATCTCTATCATTTTCTGTTCAATATTTTGGATAAAGTTAGCAAGAATAGGAGAAGAATGAATTTGATGGCTTTGCTATTTTGATGGAGAAAATTAGAGAGGTTTAGCTGATAAAATGGAGATTTATTCGGATTTTAAATTGAAATTTGAATTCGATAGGGATGTTTATGTGGAGAACAAGTGATTCTAGGAAGAGAGCCCGGCTGAGAGAAAACTTGAGTAAAGGACTCCTTTCCGTTCTAAATAAACAATGATTTTACCATTCTCTGAATGGTTATTTGATGCAAGAAAATTTTGTGATATAGATTGAAAAAGGAGAACATAAAGATAATTAGAATTAACAAAATGTCAAGGTACACAACTCTCATGCCAATGCGAGGAGATAACCTAACTTGAAACTTTTCAAGTCTCACAGTTGATCAAATATCAAATACCAATATAGACAAGAAGCCTTCACATCAACAATGAAGATTCTATTCATACTATTAATAACATGACACATAATTCCAATATTTCAAATGAAGAAAAAAATAACAACAAACTAACAATTTAATAGCAAATTAATAAATTGCTGGCAAATTAACAGATGTCTAACAAGCTGCAAACAAATTATTAACAAAATCACTAGCAAAATGGACTAATATTTCATGTATGAATGAAATGAAGAGACTTACGTAGGAATTTTAAAGGTAAGAGGGATAAGTGTGCTAGGAGGAAACCCAGGCATCATCCCCATAAATTGTGGATAAACAGGGACAGCATAAAGGCCAGGGCCATAATCGCTTTGGTCTAAATTTTGGGGAGGCGTCTGAACCGAAGAGGCGGTCTGAGAAGCCTCTTGACCGGTGCTTTGTGAACTATTTTGAGCCTGGACAAAATTGCCGCAGACTAGTAAATTATGAATATTATAAAATGTCAAAAGATAATGAAAATAAGTATTGCATACAACTTTATGAATCAGATGCAAAACGGATGCATGAAGTTTGAAACTAGTCCTTGCATGGTTACTAATATTTAGTGTTAATAGTATCTTAACAAGCAAACAAACATAAAAACTCTAAGAAAAAAGATTATTACTACTACTAAAAAAACAAGGGAAATTTACATATCTAGCACACAATTCTTGTGTATTTAAAAATCTGACATCCAACTTTTCATCTTTACACACACAGCAAAACTAGCAAAATAAGTGAGTATTATGTAATAATAGCATGTGAATTAATGTGCATTGTTAAACATGCTGTACAATACAACAAGCCAAGTGATAATGCGCACATCATGGACGAGAACAACTAGTGGTAACAAAAAAAGGAATTGCAAAATAAACTTAAAGGTTTGCTCAAATAGCGTTCGTCTTTCTTTGTTAAACTCATTACGAACTTTAACATAGCTTCGAATCAATTAGCATCTAACCAAGCTTAATGAGAAACATATTAGCACTACTTTCAACAAAACGTATATAAAACTTCAATTAACAGTGCAAACATACAGTAACCAGCACCAAGCATCACATACACATTCCGTACTTTACGGTTCATAGAGATTAGGAATCCTCGTAGCAAGGAGAAATAAAAGAAACGGAAGATTTACATGCATGCCACCCAATTCTTATGTATTCATATATTTTGATTTTCAGAATTTAACGGAATAATATTATTGATATGAAACGGGGTATAAATAATCCTTACATGAATCCTAGAATAGAAAAGACAATAAAAAAAGAAATAACAATAAATGAAAGATATAACACATATATCTCTAATTAATCAATTCATATTAATTAGTTGGAGATAAGGAAAACAACATAAAGCATAAAATAGGAAAGGAAATAACTTCAATCCAAGAAAATAAAATTAATCAGCATATCTTCTAACAGGAATAAATTATTTCCTAATATAAGTTCTAACACTCCCCCTCAAGTTGAAATATGGTTGAAAACCATGTTTAACTTGGACTTAAATTATCAAACAATGGGGAATGAAGATTCTTGAAGTTTTCATCCCATACTTGGCAATCAACCCCAAGAGCATTTAAGAATATTTTTAGTTGACTGCAGTTTCTGCAGTGTCTGTAGATAGGCGAAAGACTCCTACAGATACTACTGCGGGAAAGTTTGTAGAAAGTTGACAGCTTAAAGGAAAAGTTGAAGGGCATGGCCTGCAAAGATAAAACTCCGAAGAAGAGCCTACTGCGGGAAAAAACTCTGGAGGGTCTGCTGCAGGGAAAAGCTCCGGAGGAGGGCCTACTGCAGAGAAAATTTCGAAGGAGAGCATGCTGCAGAGAAAATTTCGGAGGGCTTGCTGCAGAGAAAATTTCGGAGGAGAGCCTGCTGCAAGGAAAATTTCGGAGGAGGGTCTGATGCAATAAAAAAAGGCTCCGTAGGAGCGTCCACTATAGGAAAAATTCGGGTAGAGGACTTGTTGCACGAAAAACTCCGGAGAAGGGCCTGGTATAGAAAAAAGCTACAGAGAAGGGTCTGATGCAAGAAAACATTCCGAAAGGGGACTTGATGTACGAAAAGACTATGAAGGAGGCTCTGCTGCAGAAAAAATTAGGTGGAGGATTTGCTGTAGAAAAAGCTCCGAAGAAGGGCCTAATATAGAAAAAAGTTCCAGATGAGGATCTAATGCAGGAAAAGGCTCCTGAGAAGGGCTATGTAATAATCCTTTTCTCTTTTGCTTCACAAGCCCGCCCTACCTCTGCAATAGGGGATCTCTTCTCTACAGGTATTTTCATCTTCCTAGCCTTTAATAGTCTTTGAATTTCATCCGGGCTTTTAGCAACAACATTGCAGGATCACTCCAGACAAACGGGGCAGAGATCAATATCATTACAAATGATCAAAGATTGCAAAACCTACTCTCTTGCAATATTAAGTATGCCCATTAGAGGCAATGTGAGATAATTTAACGTCGGAAAAACTAATATGTTCGCATCATAATTGGGCACAAGTAAATGCTCAACTGTAGTGGTAATGTCAACCGGAATCCGACTGTTATAGTTCAATGTTAATCGGCCAGAACCTTCTAGAGAAGAGTAAGTGGCAAGATCTAAGATTCCCTCCACAAGCTGCATAATGCAAAGGAGTGATTCTTTCTTCGATCAAATTCATCAAAGAACCAAAATGAAATGTCACGGCGACAACATTGGCATGTAAATCAAGCAAAAGCTGAACGCTCAACATAAAACTTCAAAGCAGCTTTATTAAGAGCAGTGATACTACCATCAGTTAGCTTGCTAATAAATTTTGCTAGGGCAATCTAAACATGTATAGTCTCAAAGATAAATCAAGGCTATTGCTCTTGCTACATCCATCTCTATCCTCAACCTCAAGAGAAGTTGTCGTCGAATAGGGAGCGCTACGAACAAAGTCAGCAACCAAAAGCCTTATGCACCTAACATGGCCATCCATCACTATAAAGTGCAGCATCATCCTATCACTCAGATAGTCTGCTCTATTAACATTGCAGCGATAGAGCAACAACATCTACACGACCTCCCGTGTCAACAAGCTTGCATCAAGGCCGTCTGGCCGCAATAATTCCTAAAATTTACGTCCGCCCCATTGTCTAGTAACAGTGTAACCATATCGTTGTGGCCCTTTGCGACGGAGAAATGGAGTGGAGAATTGAGACATTTGAAGGTCGAGTACTTGGCTAGACAAGGGTTAAATTCGAGCAACATGCGAGCCTCAATAAGGTCACCATCTCTCCCTACTGACAAAAGACGTTCCCTGTAAGCGGAGCAACCCAGGGAGTTTCCCATTGTTAACTAGGCCGCTGGCAGTGGATCTCTAAGCCGACGATGCCTCTTCCAAGACCTCTCTTTGTCTCTCCTGTGTTTAGCTTTCTTTGTCAACCTTTCACCACACGTCTACGTCGTCGAGGAAAAAAAAAGCAAACTCACGATGTATTTTCTCCCTGTTAGAAGTTATTTTAGAAAATAATTTATTACTGCGAAAAATTATGAGAAATAAATTATTTCCTTAGATTAAAGAATTATGTCCATTCCTATTATATATTTATTAACTTGAATTAAGAATTATTTCTGCAAAAAGTTATGAGAAATAAATTATTTCCTTAAATTAACGAATTATTTCCATTCATATTATATATTTATTAACTTGAATTAAGAATCATTTCATTTCCTATTTAGGCTTTCCTATTTTATGTTATTTTATTTATCTCCTATTAATTAATATGAATTGATTATTGGAGATATTATGTGATATATCTTTCATTTCATGTTATTTCCTTTTTATTGACTTTCATATTCTAGGATTCATGTATGGGTTATTTATATACCTTTTACATCAATAAAAAGATCTCGCTTTATTCTGCATTATTCTAAATTTCAACATACTATCAAAACAGGGTTATCTACCCTAGCCTTCGGTTCTCTTCCAGAACCTCCAGACTCCCTTTCTGTCATTCTCCATGCGGGAAGGGAGGGGGACTCGTCTTGGTATTTGAAACAGTGATTTTTTTCTTATTTTCTCTCTGCAGGGAAGCGGCAGCAAACCATAGCAGTCGAGGTGAGGCGATCGAGGATTGGACTCTACTCTGGTGCCACAACAACGACCCGAATGCTCGCTATGCGATGAACGTGTCACTCTGCACTACGCTATGTCGCGATGGAACTAAGGAACTAACGGTAGAGCATCTGCTCTCAGCTTTAGAGGCATGTGGGGTGGATAACTACAGGATTGAGATTGAAGGGGACGAGGAGGGCCTCCTGCAGTTTTTCCTAGCAGTCGTCCCCTTTGGTCGGTTTTCCCTACTCTGCATTCATCCAGCCCTTCTCGGTTTCCAACACAGCCACCGGTCTTCCCTGCAAGCACAATCGGTCTTCTCCGCTTATTTTTTGTAGGTTCTTCCTGCTGATTTTTTACGTCTATTTCCTGCAATAGTTCGGCTTCCTAATTTCCAGCAATCCGACTTCCCTAATTTTATGCCAATCCCTACACTTTGAGGTGCGTTTTTTCTAGAGGTCCTTCCCAGTGTTTTTTGGCGTTTATTCCCTGCAGCAGTCCGACTTCCCGATTTCCTGCAGTTCGGCTTCTCTGATTTCCTGCAGTTGTCCAGATTTTCAACAGTACGACTTCCCTGATTTCTTGCAGTCTTACAACAACAGTCCTCTCTTATCACTACTCTGCATCTCAGCTGGTGTTAGGCTTCTTAAGAGCAATCCCCTCAATATTGACCAATTTACTCTCACTGACAATCTATTCTTGTGACTAGGAACCTTGGTGATGAGGTCTTCTCTGGTTCTACCAGCAAATAGAGAGAGCTTAAGGCAGTTGTCATTTCCACTGGTGTCCATACATTCTTTGAAGAGGCCACCCACCTTGTTGACAACAACAATCAAGTTGGCCACTTCCAATAGATTCTCACTGCCATTGGGAATCTCTGCATCTGCTCCATCGCCATTGGCATGCTTGTAGAGGTTATAGTCATGTATACTAAACAACATCGCAAGTACAGTCAACCTGCCTGTTCTCTTGATTGGAGGCATCCTAATCGCCTACCCACTGCCTAGTCAATCACTATGGTTGTTGGATCTCATTGGTTATCACAACAAGTTACACTTACGAAAAGGATGAGCACCATAGTTGGGATGCTTGCAGATCCTAAAAAGGCAAGTGCTAGCATCACCGAGGTCTACTTCCTTTTAATCTTGTTGACAAGAGGACTGTTTTAACTTACATTGATACTCAAGATCACTGGCACCGTGTCAGCAACAGATTCTTAGCCTATCCAATTTCGGGGAGGATTTTAAGAATAAGGATCATAAATTTGTTGAACATGAAATTTGATCTCTTAAGTTGCTATCCAAAATGTTCCTCTTTTAGAATCATTCCTGCAACATGTCCTCCTCTGGAGTTTTTCCTGCAACAGGACCTCCAAAGTTTTTTCCTGTATCCGACCCACCTCTAGAACTTTTCCTGCAACAGGACCTCCACCGGAATTTTTCCTACAACAAGCCCTCATTCGGAGTCTTTTCCTGTATTAGGCCCTCCCTCGAAGTTTTTCTTACATCAGACACTCCTTTGGAGTCTTTCCTACATCAGGCCCTTCTCCGAAACTTTTCCTACATCAGGCCCTCCACCGAAACCTTTTTTCTGCAGTTCTTTGCAGGTCATACTTTGTAGATTTTTCTTGCAGGTTGTCTACTTCCCTACAAACACTCCTACAACAACACCTATAAGAATCTTTCGCCCGCCTACAGACACTGCAGGAATTGCAGTCAAATACAACCGCTGTCAACTAGAAGTGAGTCATTTCCTACAAGTTGTCTACTTTACTGCAAACTGTTTACACATTGCAGAAACTAAAGTCAAAGACAACCGCAATTATCTACTTTCTCTACAAACTCCCCTGCAACATCAACTATAAGAGCCTCCCGCCTACCTGCAGACACTGCAAAAACTACAGTCAAAGACAACCGCAGTACAGGATGAAGACTTCAAGCTCTACTTCATCTCTCACGTTCATTGTTTGATGTTTTCAAATCCAAGTTAAACATGATTGTCAACTTAAGAGGGAGTATTAGAAGTTATCTTAAGAAATAATTTATTCCTGTGAGAATTTATGAGAAATAAATTATTTCATTAGATTAATGAGTTATTTCTTTCCTATTTTATATTTATTTCCTTGGTTTAGAAATTATTTCATTTCTTATTTTAGACTTTCTTATTTTATGTTATGTCATTTATCTCTTAATAATTAATATTAATTGATTGTTCGATATATCAGGTGAAATATTTTCATTTCATGTTATTTCCTTTTCATTGAATTTTCTATTCTAAAATTTATGTAAGAGTAATTTATACCCCATTTCATATCAACAAAAAGATCCTTCTTTATTACACATTATTCTGAATTTCAACACTCCCATATCATATTGTAATTTTAAGGACATGGAATTAATCCTCTAAATGAGAAAGCGTCCCTCCCTTCATACAGCTTCCCTCCCTTTCTGCAGGGAGGATGGCAGGGAGTCTGACGGCTCTAGAGGAAGGGCCGCTAGATAGGGTAGGGAATTTGGCTCTAATAACATTGTAATTCTCAGAATTTAGCAGAATAATATTATTGATATGAAACTAGATATAAATAATCCTTATATGAATCATATCATAGGAGAAGCGATAAATAAAAAAAAAGGAAAAGAAAGATATTAACACATATATAATTAATTAATCAATTCATATTAATTACTTAGAGATAAAATAAACAACATAAAGCATAAAATAGGAAAGAAAATAACTCTAATCTAAAGAAATAAATTTATTCCTCATAACTTCTAATAGGCATAAATTATTTCCTAATATAAGTTCTAACATTATATCTAACATCTAAACCTCAAGTTTTAGTTTTTTACACACATACCACCTTACCTCCTTACCTATGCATGAAAAAGTGTATTTTATATTTTGTTAAAATAGTGGCATTTTTATTGTGATATAAAAGATTTAGGTGGTAGAAATGCAAAAACTAAAGATTTGGTGTTAGATATGTAAATACATGGAAATTGGGTGGTCTGTATGTAAATGACCCACCCAAAAAATATATCCAACTAAATTTCAGGGCAAAAAAGAAAGCATTCAGCCAAGTAAAATCTTGATTTCAAATTAAGAATAGACAACAAAACAAGAACCAAAGTACCATGAAGATAAACATAGGCTCAAGTTAATCTTAAGGGGGAGAAAAAGGCAGTAAGAACAAAATAGCACATATTTGTCCCATATTCAGGCACCATCAAAAGATGCATGAAAACCAAGTTATCAGTATACAAGACCTTTATAAAAAGAGGTATTTACAAACATAACACCCAATTCTTATGTATTTACCTATCTAACACCTAAACTCTGATTTTTACATTAATAACACACACAATTTTCATATCACATCAAAAATATTATTAGTTATTTAAAAAAAGTGAAATACACTTTTTTATGCATAAGTAAGGTGGTATGTAAAAATTGAAATTTAGGTGTTAGATCTGTAAAATACACAAGAATTTAATTGCATGCATGAAAATCTTCCTATCAATATGGCAGCATGCTAGAAAAATCAGGTAGATTCAACTCTCCGAAGAAATTAAAAAGTTATAATAACAATGAAACCTCCAGACAAACTGCTGAATGCCTAGATGAACATCGCAAAACAGCCGAGTCAAGGCATGAATCTAACTCTACCTAGTAGTCGCTTTAGTTTCTTTTTTGAAGCGACGAAAGTAACTAATAATAGAGAAATTTACATACATGACACACGATTCTCATGTATTTATATACCCAAAGTTTGATATTTACACTTAAAACACTATGGTGTCATAAATCTAAGCATGAAAATGTATATTTCACTTTTAAAAAGATAATGATGATGGTATTTTGATGTAACGTTAAAAATTTGAGTGGTATGTATATAAATATGAATGTTTTGGTGCTAGATAAATAAATACATGAGAATTGTGTGGTATGTATGTAAATGCCTCCCTAATAATAACAGCAGAGACAAGCACCAGTTCCAACCAGACTCCCTCAGATCACTTCTTTTTCTCTACCCAAATCTCCCGGTTTTATCTCTTCCTAGTCGATCCTTTCATTACATTTGTCTCTTTGGCAGAGCATAGCTCACAATTCTTATGTATTTACATATCTCATGCCTAAACTTTCATATTTATACACAAATCTTTAATATCGCGTAAAAAATAACAATATTACCACTTTTTAAAAGTGATGTACACCTTTTCATGCATGGGTTTAAAGCACCAAGGTGCCATGTATGTACATATGAAAGTTTAGATGTGAGAAGTAAATAAATAAGAATTGTGTGCTACGTATGTAAATTTCCCTCAAAAATAATTTGTCCATATTCTCTGCATTATGATTTAATGATTCTTGAGTACCACTTAAAACAATGAAACCATCATCATCAACACAAATTGGAAGGCAATGAAAGAATAATGCTAACAGACGTGGCCTAGAAAATAATGCAAAGCTTGAACGAGAAAATAAGCAAGAGGGAGACAAACACGTGCAATTTTGCAGCATAGGACAAGGAAATGCCCGAAAACAAAAAAGGAAATAAAATAGCACACATTGATAAAGATAAAAAGAATCAGAGACAGACATTTTCATTTTTTTCCTGCAATGAAAATAGGTTAAAGACAAAATCTAGGCAAATATTAACAATTCCGAAACATAACATTACCAGACAAAGCATTATAAAACAATTAGAGAGAAAATTTTGGTACCGTCGACCGGATAAAACTATGAAGCATGGCAAAAGATGTCACAAAGAGTACAGTGAAGAAGTAATTGTGAGTAACCTACTGTAGAAACTACAAAGGTATTCCTGAAAAAATCTAGGAAAATTTACNAGTTGACTGCAGTTTCTGCAGTGTCTGTAGATAGGCGAAAGACTCCTACAAATACTATTGCGGGAAAGTTTGCAGAAAGTTGACAGCCAAGGAAAAGTTGAAGGGCATGGCCTGCAAAGATAAAACTCCGAAGGAGAGCCTACAACAGGAAAAAACTCTGGAGGAGGGCCTGCTGCAGGGAAAAGCTCCGGAGGAAGGCCTACTGCAGAGAAAATTTCGGAGGAGGACCTGCTGCAGAGAAAATTTCGGAGGAGGGCCTGCTGCAGGGAAAATTTCGGAGAAGGGCCTGATGCAATAAGAAAAGGCTCCATAGGAGCGTCCACTATAGGAAGAATTCGGGTAGAGGACTTGTTGCACGAAAAACTCCGGAAAAGGGCCCGATATAGAAAAAAGCTACAAAGAAGAGTCTGATGCAAGAAAACATTCCGAAAGGGGACTTGATGTAGGAAAAGACTACGAAGGAGGCTCTGTTGCAGAAAAAATTCAGGTGGAGGATTTGCTGTAGAAAAAGCTCCGAAGAGGGGCCTAATACAGGAAAAAGTTCCATATGAGGATCTAATGCAGGAAAAGACTCCTGAGAAGGGCTGTGCAATAATTATTCTCTCTTTTGCTTCACAAGCCCGCCTTACCTCTGCAATAGGGGAACTCTTTTCTACAGGTATTTTCATCTTCCTAGCCTCTAATAGTCTTTGAATTTCATCTGAGCCTTTAGCAACAACATTGCAGGATCACTCCAAACAAACAGGGCAGAGATCAGTATCATTACAAACGATCAAAGATTGCAAACCCTACTCTCTTGCAATATTAAGTATGCCCATNGAAAAGTGATAATGCGCACATCATGGACGAGAACAACTAGTGGTAACAAACAAAGGAATTGCAAAATAAACTTAAAGGTTTGCTCAAATAGCGTTTGTCTTTCTTTGCTAAACTCATTATAAACTCTAACATAGCTTCGAATCAATTAGGCATCTAACCAAGCTTAATGAAAAACATATTAGCATTACTTACAACAAAACGTTTATAAAACTTCAATTACCAGTGCAAACATACAATAACCAGCACCAAGCATCACATACACATTCCGTACTTTATGGTTCATAGAGATTAGGAATCCTAGTAGCAAGGTGAAATAAAAGAAACGGAAGATTTACATGCATGCCACCCAATTCTTATGTATTCATATATTTTGATTTTCAGAATTTAAAGGAATAATATTATTGATATGAAACGGGGTATAAATAATCCTTACAAGAATCCTAGAATAGAAAAGACAATAAAAAAAGAAATAACAAGAAAAGAAAGATATAACACATATATCTCTAATTAATCAATTCATATTAATTAGTTGGAGATAAGGAAAACAACATAAAGCATAAAATAGGAAAGGAAATAACTTCAATCAAAGAAAATAAAATTAACCATCATATCTTCTAACATGAATAAATTATTTCCTAATATAAGTTCTAACACTCCCCTTCAAGTTGAAATATGATTGAAAACCATGTTCAACTTGGACTTAAAAACATCAAACAATGGGCAAGGAAGATTCTTGAAGTCTTCATCCCATACTTGACAATCAACCCCAAGAGCATTTAAGAATATGTTTAGTTGACTGCAGTTTCTGCAGTGTCTGTAGATAGGCGAAAGACTCCTACAGATACTACTGCGGGAAAGTTTGCAGAAAGTTGACAGCCAAGGAAAAGTTGAAGGGCATGGCCTGCAAAGATAAAACTCCGAAGGAGAGCCTACTGCGGGAAAAAACTCTGGAGGAGGGCCTGCTGCAGGGAAAAGCTTCGGAGGAAGGCCTACTGCAGAGAAAATTTCGGAGGACCTGCTGCAGAGAAAATTTCGGAGGAGGGTCTGCTGCAGGGAAAATTTCAGAGAAGGGCCTGATGCAATAAGAAAAGGCTCCGTAGGAGCGTCCACTATAGGAAGAATTCGGGTAGAGGACTTGTTACACGAAAAACTCCGGAGAAGGGCCTTATATAGAAAAAAACTACAAAGAAGAGTCTGATGCAAGAAAACATTCCGAAAGGGGACTTGATGTAGGAAAAGACTACGAAGGAGGCTCTGTTGCAGAAAAAATTCAGGTGGAGGATTTGCTGTAGAAAAAGCTCCGAAGAGGGGCCTAATACAAGAAAAGGTTCCATATGAGGATCTAATGCAGGAAAAGGCTCCTGAGAAGGGTTGTGCAATAACTCTTTTCTCTTTTGCTTCACAAGCCCGCCTTACCTCTGCAATAGGGGAACTCTTCTCTACAGGTATTTTCATCTTCCTAGCCTCTAATAGTCTTTGAATTTCATCTGGGCCTTTAGCAACAACATTGCAGGATCACTCCAGACAAACGGGGCAGAGATCAGTATCATTACAAAAGATCAAAGATTGCAAACCCTACTCTCTTGCAATATTAAGTATGCCCACTAGAGACAATGTGAGATAATTTAACGACGGAAAAACTAGTATGTTTGCATCATAATTGGGCACAAGTAAATGCTCAACTATAGTGGTAACGTCAACCAGAATCCGACTGTTATAGTTCAATGTTAATTGGCTAGAACCTTCTAGACAAGAGTAAGTGGCAAGATCTAAGATTCCCTCCACAAGCTGCATAATGCAAAGGAGTGATTCCTGCTTCGATCAAATTCATCAAAGAACCATAATGAAATGTCACGGCGACAACATTGGCATGCAAATCAAGCAAAAGTTGAACGTTCAACATAAAACTTCAAAGCAGCTTTGTTAAGAGCAGTGATACTACCATCAGTTAGCTTGCTAATAAATTTTGCTAGGGCAATCTAAACATGTATAGTCTCAAAGATAAATCAAGGCTATTGCTCCTGCTACATCCATCTCTATCCTCAACCTCAAGAGAAGTTGTCGTCGAATAGGGAGCGCTAGGAACAAAGTCAGCAACCAAAAGCCTTATGCACCTAACATGGCCATCCATCACTATAAAGTGCAGCATCATCCTATCACTCAGATAGTCTGCTCTATTAACATTGCAGCGATAGAGCAACAGCATCTACACGACCTCCCGTGTCAAGCTTGCATCAAGGCCGTCTGGCCGCAATAATTCATAAAATTTACGTCCGTCCCATTGTCTAGCAACAGCGTAACCATATCTTTGTGGCCCTTTGCGACGGAGAAATGGAGTGGAGAATTGAGACATTTGAAGGTCGAGTACTTGGCTAGACAAGGGTTAAATTCGAGCAACATGTGAGCCTCAATAAGGTCACCATCTCTCCCTACTAACACAAGACGTTCCCCGTAAGTGGAGAAACCCAGAGAGTTTCCCATTGTTAACTAGGCCGCTGGCAATGGATCTCTAAGCCGACGATGCCTCTTCCAAACCTCTCTTTGTCTCTCCTGTGTCTAGCTTTCTTTGTCAACCTTTCACCACACATCTACGTCGTCGAGGAAAAAAAAAAAGCAAACCGACGATGTATTTTCTCCCTATTAGAAGTTATTTTAGAAAATAATTTATTTCTGCAAAAAGTTATGAGAAAAGAATTATTTCCTTAGATTAAAGAATTATTTCCATTCATATTATATATTTATTAACTTGAATTAAGAATTATTTCTGCGAAAAGTTATGAGAAATAAATTATTTCCTTAGATTAACGAATTATTTCCATTCATATTATATGTTTATTAACTTGAATTAAGAATTATTTCATTTCCTATTTAGGTTTTCCTATTTTATATTATTTTATTTATCTCCTATTAATTAATATGAATTGATTATTGGAGATTAGATGACATATCTTTCATTCATGTTATTTCCTTTTTATGGACTTTCATATTCTAGGATTCATGTATGAGTTATTTATACCCCTTTTATATCAATAAAAAGATCTCGCTTTATTCTGCATTATTCTAAATTTCAACATACTATCCAAACAAGGTTATCTACCCTAGCCTTCGGTTCTCTTCCAGAACCTCCAGACTCCCTTTCTGTCATTCTCCGTGTGGGAAGGGAGGGGCACTCGTCTTGATATTTGAAACAGTCATTTTTTTCTTCTCTCTACAGGGAAGAAGCAGCAAACCATAGCAGTCGAGGTGAGGCGATCAAGGATTGGACTCTACTCTGGCGCCACAACAACGACCCGACTGCTCGCTATGTGCACGATCAAGAATCCCCGAAACAATCGAACATGCGATGAACACGTCACTTTGCACTACGCTATGTCGCGATGGAACTAAGGAACTGACGGTCGAGCATCTGCTCTCAGCTTTAGAGGCATGTGGGGTGGATAACTACAGGATTGAGATTGAAGGGGACTAGGAGGGCCTCCAGCAGTTTTTCCTAGCAGTCCCTTTTGGTCGGTTTTCCCTACTGCTGGCCTGCTCTGCATTCATTCAGCCCTTCCCGGTTTCCAACACAGCCACTGGTCTTCCATGCAAGCACAACCGGTCTTCTCAGCTTGTTTTTTGTAGGTTCTTCCTGCTGATTTTTTACGTCTATTTCGTGTAACAGTTTGGCTTCCTGATTTCCAGCAGTCCGACTTCCCTAATTTTCTGCCAATCCCTACACTTGGAGGTGTGTTTTTTCTAGAGGTCCTTCCCACTGTTTTTTGGCGTTTATTCCCTGCAGCAGTCCGACTTCTCGATTTCATGCAGTTTGGCTTCTCTGATTTCCTGCAGTTGTCCAAATTTTCAACAGTACAACTTTCCTGATTTCTTGCAGTCTTACAACAACAGTCCTCTCTTATCACTACTCTGCATCTCAGCTGGTGTTAGGCTTCTCNGTGTTTTTTCTAGAGGTCCTTCCCACTGTTTTTTGGCGTTTATTCCCTGCAGCAGTCCGACTTCTCGATTTCCTGCAGTTCGGCTTCTCTGATTTCCTGCAGTTGTCCAGATTTTCAACATTACAACTTTCTTGATTTCTTGCAGTCTTACAACAACAGTCATCTCTTATCACTACTCTGCATCTCAGCTGGTGTTAGGCTTCTTAAGAGCGATCCCCTCAATATTGACCAATCTACTCTCACTGACAATCTATTCTTGTGACTAGGAACCCTGGTGATGAGGTCTTCTCTGGTTTTACCAGCAAATAGAGGGAGCTTAAGGCAGTTGTCATTTCCACTGGCGTCCATACATTCTTTGACGAGGCCACCCACCTTGTTGACAACAACAATCAAGTTGGCCACTTCCAACAGGTTGTCACTGCCATTGGGAACCTCTGCATCTGCTCCATCGCGCATGCTTGTAGAGGTTATAATCATGTATCCTAAACAACATTGCAAGTACAGTCAACCTGCCTATCCTCTTGATTGGAGGCATCCTAATCTCCTGCCCACTGCCTAGTCAGTCACTATGGTTGTTGGATCTCACTGGTTATCACAACAATGTGCACTTACGAAAAGGATGAGCATCATGGTTGGGATGCTTGCAGATCCTAAAAAGGCAACTGCTAGCATCACTGAGGTCTACTTCCTTTTAATCTTGTTGACAAAAGGATTGTTTTAACTTACAATGATACTCAAGATCACCGGCACCGTGTCAGCAAAGGTGCTCCTGAACAGATTCTTAGCCTATCCAATTTCGGGGAGGATGTTAAGAATAAGGATCATAAATTTGTTGAACATGAGCTTTGATCTCTTAAGTTGCTATCCAAAATGTTCCTCTTCTAGAATCATTCATGCAACATGTCCTCCTCAGGAGTTTTTCCTGCAGCAGGTCCTCCAAAGTTTTTTCCTGTATCCGACCCACCTCTGGAACTTTTCCTACAACAGGACCTCCACCGGAATTTTTCCTACAACAAGCTCTCATCCGGAGTCTTTTCCTATATTAGGCCCTCCCTCGAAGTTTTTTCCTGCATCAGACGCTCCTTTGGAGCCTTTCCTACATCATGCCCTCCTCCAAAACTTTTCCTGCATCAGGCCCTCCACCGAAACCTTTTTTCTGCAGTTCTTTGTAGGTCATACTTTGTAGATTTTTCTTGCAGGTTGTCTACTTCCCTAAAAACTCTCCTACAACAACACCTATAAGAATCTTTCGCCTACCTACAAACAATGTAGGAATTGCAGTCAAATACAACCGTTGTCAACTAGAAATGAGTCATTTCCTACANTAGATTTTTCTTGCAGGTTGTCTACTTCCCTAAAAACTCTCCTACAACAACACCTATAAGAATCTTTCGCCTGACTACAAACATTGTAGGAATTGCAGTCAAATACAACCGTTGTCAACTAGAAATGAGTCATTTCCTACAGGTTGTCTACTTTACTGCAAACTCCCTTGCAGCATTACTTGTAGGAGCTTTCTGTCTGCTTACACACTGCATGAACTAAAGTCAAAGACAACGCAGTTATCTACTTTCTCTGCAAACTCCCTGCAGACACTGCAAAAACTACAATCAAAGACAACCGCAGTACAGGATGAAGACTTTNTTCTCTGCAAACTCCCCTGCAACATCAACTATAAGAGCCTCCCGCCTACCTGCAGACACTGCAAAAACTACAATCAAAGACAACCGCAGTACAGGATGAAGACTTCAAGCTCTACTTCATCTCTCTCGCTCATTGTTTGATGTTTTCAAATCCAAGTTAAACATGATTTTCAACTTAAAAGGGAGTATTAGAAGTTATCTTAGAAAATAATTTATTCCTGTGAGAAGTTATGAGAAATAAATTATTTCATTAGATTAATGAGTTATTTCTTTCCTATTTTATATTTATTTCCTTGGTTTAGGAATTATTTCATTTCTTATTTTATNAAGCTCTACTTCATCTCTCTCGCTCATTGTTTGATGTTTTCAAATCCAAGTTAAACATGATTTTCAACTTAAGAGGGAGTATTAGAAGTTATCTTAAGAAATAATTTATTCCTGCGAGAAGTTATGAGAAATAAATTATTTCATTAGATTAATGAGTTATTTATTTCCTTGGTTTAGGAATTATTTCATTTCTTATTTTAGACTTGCTTATTTTATGTTATGTCATTTATCTCTTAATAATTAATATGAATTGATTGTTCGATATATCAGGTGAAATATTTTCATTTCATGTTATTTCCTTTTCATTGAATTTCTTATTCTAAAATTTATGTAAGAGTAATTTATACCCTATTTCTTATCAACAAAAAGATCCTTCTTTATTCCACATTATTCTGAATTTCAACACACCCGGATCATATTGTAATTATAAGGACATGGAATTAATCCTCTAAATGAGAAAGCGTGTGTTGGAATTAATCCTCTAAATTCGNCTGAATTTCAACACACCCGGATCATATTGTAATTATAAGGACATGGAATTAATCCTCTAAATGAGAAAGCGTCCCTCCCTTTTTGCAGGGAGGATGGCAGGGAGTCTGATGGCTCTAGAGGAAGGGCCGCTAGATAGGGTAGGGAATTTGCTCTAATACCATTATAATTATCAGAATTTAGCGAAACAATATTATTGATATGAAACTGGATATAAATAACTCTTATATGAATCCTATCATAGGAGAAGCGATAAATAAAAAAAAAGAAAAGAAAGATATTAACACATATAATTAATTAATCAATTCATATTAATTACTTAGAGAAAAAGGAAACAACATAAAGCATAAAATAGGAAAGGAAATAACTCTAATCTAAGGAAATAAATTTACTCCTCATAACTTCTAATAGGCATAAATTATTTCCTAATATAAGTTCTATCATTATATCTAAACATCTAAACCTCAAGTTTTAGTTTTTTACACACATACGACCTTACCTCCTTACCTATGCATGAAAAAGTGTATTTTATATTTTGTTAAAATAGTGGCATTTTTATTGTGATATAAAAAATTTAGGTGGTAGAAATGCAAAAACTAAAGATTTGGTGTTAGATATGTAAAAACATGGAAATTGGGTGGTCTGTATGTAAATGACCCAAAAAAATATATCCAACTAAATTTCAGGGCAAAAAAGAAAGCATTCAGCTGAGTAAAATCTTGATTTCAAATTAAGAATAGACAAAAAACAAGAACCAAAGTACCATGAAGATAAACATAGGCTCAAGTTAATCTTAAGGGGGAGAAAAAGGCAGTAAGAACAAAATAGCACATATTTATCCCATATTCAGGCACCATCAAAAGATGCATGAAAACCAAGTTATCAGTATACAACATCTTTATAAAAAGAGGCATTTACAAACATAACACCCAATTCTTATGTATTTACCTATCTAACACCTAAACTCTGATTTTTACATTAATAACACACAAAATTTTCATATCACATCAAAAATATTATTAGTTATTTANAACATAACACCCAATTCTTATGTATTTACCTATCTAACACCTAAACTCTGATTTTTACATTAATAACACACACAATTTTCATATCACATCAAAAATATTATTAGTTATTTAAAAAAAGTGAAATACACTTTTTTATGCATAAGTAAGGTGGTATGTAAAAATTGAAATTTAGGTGTTAGATCTGTAAAATACACAAGAATTTAGTTGCATGCATTAAAATCTTCCTATCAATATGGCAGCATCCTAGAAAAATCAGGTAGATTCAACTATCCGAAGAAATTGATACGTTATAATAACAATGAAACCTCCAGACAAAATGCTGAATGCCTAGATGAATATCGCAAAACAGACGAGTCAAGGCTCAGGGCTCTACCTAGTAGTCGCTTTAGTTTCTTGNTTCCTATCAATATGGCAGCATCCTAGAAAAATCAGGTAGATTCAACTATCCGAAGAAATTGATACGTTATAAAAAAAATGAAACCTCCAGACAAAATGCTGAATGCCTAGATGAACATCGCAAAACAGCCGAGTCAAGGCTCAGGGCTCTACCTAGTAGTCGCTTTAGTTTCTTGCTTGAAGCGACGAAAGTAACTAATAATAGAGAAATTTACATACATGACACACGATTCTCATGTATTTATCCACCCAAAGTTTGATATTTACACTTAAAACACTATGGTGTCATAAATCTAAGCGTGAAAATGTATATTTCACTTTTAAAAAGATAATGATGATGGTATTTTGATGTGATGTTAAAAATTTGAGTGGTATGTATATAAATATGAATGTTTTGGTGCTAGATAAGTAAATACATGAGAATTGTGTGGTATGTGTGTAAATGCCTCCCTAATAATAACAGCAGAGACAAGCACCAGTTCCAACCAGACTCCCTCAGATCACTTCTTTTTCTCTACCCAAATCTCCCGGTTTTATCTCTTCCTAGTCAATCCTTTCATTACATTTGTCTCTTTGGCAGAGCACAGTTTAAAAATAGGGTCATTTACATACATAGCTCACAATTCTTATTTATTTACACATCTCATGCCTAAAATTTCATATTTATACACAAATCTTTAATATCGCATAAAAAATAACAATATTACCACTTTTTAAAAGTGATGTACACCTTTTCATGCATAGGTTTAAAGCACCAAGGTGCCATGTATGTACATATGAAAGTTTAGATGTGAGAAGTAAATAAATAAGAATTGTGTGCTACGTATGTAAATTTCCCTCAAAAATAATTTGTCCATATTCTCTGCATTATGATTTAATGATTCTTGAGAACCACTTAAAATATTGAAACCATCATCATCAACACAAATTGGAAAGCAATGAAAGAATAATGCTAACTTTGCCAGTTCCAACAGACGTGGNATTTCCCTCAAAAATAATTTGTCCATATTCTCTGCATTATGATTTAATGATTCTTGAGTACCACTTAAAACATTGAAACCATCATCATCAACACAAATTGGAAGGCAATGAAAGAATAATGCTAACTTTGCCAGTTCCAACAGACGTGACCTAGAAAATAATGCAAAGCTTGAACGAGAAAAGAAGCAAGAGGGAGACAAACACGTGCAATTTCGCAGCATATCACAAGGAAAACACCCGAAAACAGAAAAGGAAATAAAATAGCACACATTGATAAAGNCTAGAAAATAATGCAAAGCTTGAACGAGAAAAGAAGCAAGAGGGAGACAAACACGTGCAATTTCGCAGCATAGCACAAGGCAAACGCCGGAAAACAGAAAAGGAAATAAAATAGCACACATTGATAAAAATAAAAAGAATCAGAGACAGACTTTTTTTTTTCCGGCAATGAAAATAGGTTAAAGACAAAATCTAGGCAAATATTAACAATTCCGAAACATAACATTACCAGACAAAGCATTATAAAACAATTAGAGAGAAAATTTTGGTACCGTCGACCGGATAAAACTATGAAGCATGGCAAAAGATGTCACAAAGAGTACAGTGAAGAAGTAATTGTGAGTAACCTACTGTAGAAACTACAAAGGTATTCCTGAAAAAATCTAGGAAAATTTACATATCTAGCACATAGTTCTTATGTATTTACATATCTCACACCTAAAATTTCTTATTTACCAAGCACTTTGGTTCATTAAATCTATGCATAAAAAAAAAGATGTATTCACATTTTAGAAGTGGTAATAGTGCTATTTTTTTATGTGACATTGCAGATTTAAGTGCTGTGTGTAAATAGGAAAGTTTAAGTGTGAGACATGTAAATAAATAAGAATTGGGGGCAATGTATGTAAATGCCCAAAAAAATGATGAGCAAGGAATAAGACATTCAACATAAGCAGCAAGAAATGCAGAATAAGATTGGCCATAGTCCGGTAAAGACTTAAACAAATGTTAAGAAAGCATAAGACTGCATTTAAGAACAGTGTGGCTAGAAAATTAAGCTGAAAATGAGTCATATTTTGACTGGACTCGCCTAAATCAGGCCCAACTAGCAGTGTAATCAGTATCCATCACACTAAACTAACTAATCCAATCCTGTGACTATTTTATTGAATAGGAATTATTCATGTTGTCCAAGGAGTAGAAAAGGCGTTATTTGCATATATTCTTGAAACATAAACAATGTAACAATAATCTGGCATTTTGTTATGAGGTAATGTTGGTAAAATATTTGTTTTAGTAATTATAATTTGATGGTTGGATATTGAAGCTTGGGGTTGAATTGTAAAAATGAAAGTCTTTATGTTTGCTTGTTGGGGCTTGTGGAAAATTTGCAATTCAAAATTGATTAACTAGATGAGATAAAGGTTGGATTTTGTATATTAAGGCTGAATTATAAATATGAAAGTTTCTATTGTTATTGGGGCTTAAGGTAAATATGGATTTTGAAGCCGCATTGAGATCTCTAGAGAGAAAGAGAGAGAGAAAAGGCAGTGAGTGGAAAGAATGGTGATCGCAGTTAAAAGTTGTTTGAAGTTATATTGGAAAATAATTTATTCCTATTAGAAGTTGAGAGAATTAGATTTATTTCCTAATACATATAAAGGTACATTCTTTACACCAAGTTTATGCTTTAAAAGAAAAGCAAAATCTTAATAGCAAATGACATTTAGAGGGAAAACGGAAATGATGGGCATAGCTAGAGTTTGATATAAAGGTAAAAAATAAAAAAGAATAATTAAATACTATTTTAAAGTGGAAATGAAACCATGGCTTGAATTATGATATTATTATTATTTCTATTATTGATATTATTATTGGATTTTCTTGTGGTCGAGAGCGTAAAAAATGGAAAAAAATAGTAAATAAATAAATATAAATGAGTCAAATGGGAGTGCAACAAATGCCCTTTAAGCCAACATGGCCATGGTAGCATTACATCTTTCATGAATAATGTCAATTATGGAAGATGATGTTATCTACCACTTCAGAGTCAGAAGATAAATTAGATACNTATTTTAAAGTGGAAATGAAACCATGGCTTGAATTATGATATTATTATTATTACTATTATTGATATTATTAATGGATTTTCTTGTGGTCGAGAGCGTAAAAAATGGAAAAAAAATAGTAAATAAATAAATATAAATGAGTCAGATGCAACAAACGCCCTTTAAGCCAACATGGCCATGGTAGCATTACATCTTTCATGAATAATGTCAATCATGGAAGATGATGTTATCTACCACTTCAGAGTCAGAAGATAAATTAGATATAAGAAACAAATATAATACTCTTTATTATATGATTCCTCATAAAAAAAATCACATAATTAAATCATGGAGACCACCAAGCCTCCATGCGGTCATCTTATCAAAGCACATTTTCATCCATTTTCANGAAATGATGGGCATAGCTAGAGTTTGATATAAAGGTGAAAAATAAAAAAGAATAATTAAATACTATTTTAAAATGGAAATGAAACCATGGCTTGAATTATGATATTATTATTATTACTATTATTGATATTATTAATGGATTTTCTTGTGGTCGAGAGCGTAAAAAATGGAAAAAAAATAGTAAATAAATAAATATAAATGAGTCAGATGGGAGTGCAACAAACGCCCTTTAAGCCAACATGGCCATGGTAGCATTACATCTTTCATGAATAATGTCAATCATGGAAGATGATGTTATCTACCACTTCAGAGTCAGAAGATAAATTAGATATAAGAAACAAATATAATACTCTTTATTATATGATTCCTCATAAAAAAAAATCACATAATTAAATCATGGAGACCACCAAGCCTCCATGCGGTCATCTTATCAAAGCACATTTTCATCCATTTTCATCATATTTATACATGCATGGAACAATCACAACCAATTTATAATATTAATAAAAAATATAAATTAAATTTAAATTTGAAAAGATGAAAGGAACGAGGGGCTAGTCACTTCATCTTGGATCTGAAACCACCATAAGAACATTGACATGGAGGCATCTCTTGGCTTTCATGCCAACTCTTAACCAGGATTTACATCATTCCATGAAAAGCCTAGCTGCGTGTATATGATGGTAATTCTCATTCAAAACAATAATGTCTTAAAGTTGCCATCATAAACAAACTAATTTACATTTTGCCGTTGAAGCTTGNACATTTTCATCCATTTTCATCATATTTATACATGCATGGAACAATCACAACCAATTTATAATATTAATAAAATTATATAAATTAAATTTAAGTTTGAAAAGATGAAAGGAACGAGGGGCTAGTCACTTCATCTTGGATCTGAAACTACCATAAGAACATTGACATGGAGGCATCTCTTGGCTTTCATGCCAACTCTTAACCAGGATTTACATCATTCCATGAAAAGGCTAGTTGTGTGTATATGGTGGTAATTCTCATTCAAAACAATAATGTCTTAAAGTTGCCAGCATAAACAAACTAATTTACATTTTCTCAATTTGCATTCCAATTGATTCTTTATGTAAGGAAAAAGCTTAAGATAATTTTTCATCCTTTGGAGTACTAGGATCAATCTGTTGCCATAATGCATAAGGTTGTTTTGAAGCCTGCAATTTTTTCAACAAAAGCACTGTCAGTTAAAGCATCATTTACATAGGTGTTGTCAACATGTACACGACATTTTTGATAGAGTTATCATGGATGGAGGCCTCATTAATGTAGATGGATGCAGTGTTTGTAGAAATCATGGCTGCAACTAGAAGTAAAAGCAACAATAATAACTTTATTAGCTAATAATTCAAGAGAACTAAGAAGAAATTGACAATTAAGTTGAACGTGATAAAGACATCGCCAATTGATTCAAAGATTTGGCCAATCAATTTGAAGATGACCATAAAGATGCATCCAGATTGATTTGATGATGGCAGGCCTTGTCAGCACCAAAGTTGATGGGCTAAGTATGATAACACCATTTGGGCTGAAGAACACACTGCTAGCACGAGCGGGGAAAATGAATAATGGACGAAAAAGTTGATGGCAAAACCATGGGTTGGAAAACATGCAAAATAAACAAAATATACTCTCATTTAATGTATACTTCTCATAAAATGACCAAAATATATTGAATAAAATAAATATTAATAGTTAATGTTGATATTTATTTGAGTTTATATTTAACTTCCCAAACCAAATCCTTTTTGACATTTGTAATGTCAATCCATCTTCCAGATATCACTGGCCATCACATTGTCATCAGAAGGTACCAATTTGTCATGACTAAAATTGAATCACTTTGATGAGAATATTAAATTCCTTTATGTTCAGCATATTAACACAGATCAACGAAGCATAAACTAACAAGGCATGCGCAAAAAAATCATGCCATGTAAATCAGAGTAGATCAAAATAAACAAATTAAAAAAACTAAATCCTATCATGGAGAGTTTTTTTTAGCAAAAGTTCTCTAGAAACACTAAAATCGCCAACCATTGGGGTAATTTGGCGGCCATGAAGAAGCATTTTCTTAAATTAAAAGTTGGTTTCTTGTCTTCTATTGACATAAACATCTTATAAAAGATTTTAAAAAAAAAAACAACAACAAACCTTTATCTCATTACGTGGGGTTAGCTACATGAATCATTTTTCTCTATTGTGTCATTTTCATTTAATTCTAATAAATTAAGATCATTTTTATACAATATGCCCAAGTCTTTCTAGGTCTACCTCTGTCAATCTAAAACACCGACTCTCATAATCGAATCATCAAAGTGTTGACGTTTAATGTGAACAAACCATCTAAAACGATCCTCTCTAATTTTGCCGCTACTAGAACTACACCAACCCTATCACGGACATATTCATTTCACATTTTGTCTCTAAGTGCAAAGCACTAAGCATTCTTTTCTCGACAACACTTAAATTAGTATTATGCCTCTCTTTTAAAGGCCAACATTCAGTGCCATAGAACAATGCAGGTCTCACCACCATCTTATAAAATTTTCCTTTCAGTCTAAGCGGTATTTTTCTGTCACACAATAGGCCAGAAGTATTCCTCCACTTCAACCAACCAGCTCAAACTCTACTAATAACATTCTCATCTATATCACCATCACTTTGAACAATAGACCTGAGATATCTAAAGCAATCACAACTCTGTCACTAAAGCTACTACTACTAAAATTACATTCCATGTATTCAATTTTAATTCTACTCAAACAAAGGCCTTTAGACTCCAATGTAAACCTCCATAAATCAAGTTTTTCCTGAGTTTTCTCTCTAGTCTTATCCACGAAAAGGATATCATCAGCAAAAAGCATACTCCAAGGAACATCCTCCTGTAAATGTCTAGTTAGAGCATCCATAACTACAGCAAAAAGATAAGGGCTTAAAGCCAATCCCTGATGTAATCCAATTGAAATAGGAAAATATTTGGTCAATCCTCCATTTGTTCGAACATAAGAGTTCTAGTATACATATATTTAATGACTTGAATATAAGTCATATCAACACATTTCTTCTCTAGAATTCTCCAGAGGATATCACTTGGAACCTTATTGTAAGTATTTTTCTAAATCAATAAAAATCATATGTAGATCATACTTATTCTCTCTGAACTTCTCCATCAAACATCTCAATAAATGTATAGCTTCCATAATAGACCTGCCCGACATAAATCCAAATTGATTATGAGAAATCTTTGTAATGTGTTAATAAATGTATAGCTTCCATAGTAGACCTGCCCGGCATAAATCCAAATTGATTATGAGAAAAGTTTGTGATGCGTCTTAACCTATGTTCAATTACCCTCTCCCATAATTTTAAAGTATGACACATCAACTTAATTCCTCTATAATTTGCATACTCCTGTGCATCCCCTTCATTCTTAAAGATAAGAACCAAAATACTCTTCCTCTACTCCTAAGACACATTTTTAGTTTTTAAAATAATATTAAAGAGTTTAGTAAGCCCAAAAAACTCCCAAATTTCTCATATATTTTCTCACTTTAATTGAGATATCATTAGGTCTTACAGACTTTGAGCCCTTGATTTTCTTAAAGTCTTCTCAACTTTTTTACTAATGGAACGATATAAACGAAACATTTTATTATTATTAATGACATTAAGATCACTAAAACCGATTGTATCTTTAGAAACTTCAATAAAAAAGTTTATCGAAATAAGTCACCTACATATATTGAATATCTTTTTTTTTTTTTTAAGAAAAACACTTTTTTATTTTCATGTTTATTACACTTTACTTTTCTTTTCTCTTTATTTGGCTAGTATCCGATCTATTATAAAGATCACTAAAAGTAAAATTTTAGCATCACAGATTGTTCTCTTAGACTCCCTACGGGTTATTTTATATTTTTCCACTTCTCTAAGATTTTACATTTAAACTAATTTTTATAACATAACTTCTTATATTTTATCTTTTCTTGCACATTACTATTCCACCACCTACTATTTTATTTATAGAAATATTTTCTTTTGATTCTCCAATTACATCTTTCATCACTTGTTTAATAGCATTTGTTACTTTATCCCACATTGAATTTATTTCTTCATGAACATCCTAAATCTTGAAGTTTACTCATAAAAATAATTTTATTTCTTTTAGGTGCTTCCATCTAACTCTACGACAATAATTCTTAGTATTTCTTATTTTGCAACTCTTTATCTTAAAATCTAGAACTCATAATCGATGTTGAGTACTTAAATCCTCACTTGGAATGACCTTACAATCTTTATATTCTCAAAGATCTCTTTTTCTCATAAAAAAATAATCAATTTGTGTTTTATTAGATCCATTTTTATAAGTAATAATATGCTCATCTCTTCTCTTGAATAAAATATTAGCAATAATAAAATCATATGCTAAAGTTAAATATGATATGACTTTATATTCTTCATTAATCACTCCAAAACTGTAGCCACCATGAATATTTCTAAAATCTTTTACCATTCTACCGAAATGTCCATTTAAATCTCCTTCAATAAAAATTCTTTCTTCAGAGGAATCACTTGTATTAAGTCTTCTAGGTCATTCTAGAATTTATCTTTAGAAACTATATCTAAACCTACATGAGGAGCATAAACAATTATAATATTAAAAATCTTACTATCAACAATAATGTTAAGGGCTATAATTCTATCTCCAATTCTATTAATTTATACAACATTATCTTTCAAACTTTTATATATAATCACACCTGCACCATTTCTAGTGTGACTCTTTTTAAAGATAACAAGATAAAAAAATAAAACAAAAATAGCATCTCAGAAAAAATTCCCCATAAGTTTCTTCACTGAACATCAAAGTGCAAGGATAACATATGAGTTTATCATCATTGATGCTGAATTTGGGAAAAAACAAAAATACATGGCTTGGAGAAAAAAAGGGGCTATATAAATAGAAAATGGTAGCATAGATATACTGAAAAAAAGTTATATATCATGAGGAAAATAATGTGTTGAGCATTAATATGTTTTCAACACAGCAGTGAAGAGCCAAATGATCTTTTTGCCTTAATTGCAAAAAAGCACAAATCAAAATAACAATTTAGTTCATGCTCCCTTAACCCAACTATCTCAATTGTCAAAAGACTTGTAAATAATATTGTTGAGAATTTGATTTGAATTCAACACCAAGCTAAATTAGTAAAAACAATTTTGATTATATAATCGTATTATTGGAACCTTGAAATAAATAACATGCAGGATACAGTTGCGAAAGTTTAACCAAAAAAATTTTATCAAGGAAGATGGAAGCAAACATAAGCAGAATGTATAAGCTAATATTTAAAATAAAAAAATAATAATGTGAGAAATCTGTAACTCAAAATACAATTCAATTTTCACTACAAACTTGGTAGCAACAGGAAAAATAATGAAGAAAAAAAGCCAATGTCCAAAGGACAAAGGGCTATTTGGGATCACTTTTGTTTTTCTTTCGATTTCTTTATGTTGTAATTTGAAATAAAACATGTTTGACATGTTAAAAGTATATTTAATTGTTATTAAAAACATTCAGAACAAAGTAGTTTTGAGAACTTTTTAAAAATTTTGATTTTTTTTTAAAAGAAAAAATAAAAACATGTAAGAAAGGCATAAAACAAATCTATTTTAAAAAAAAAAGCAAAAACAAAAATAAAAATTGAATATAAAATTCATTCCAAATAAACCCTAAAGTTTGCTAAGAAAAGTTAGTCCAAAGGGAGATGACTCGGTTATTGCCTAATAAAGATTAGACACTCCTGATCCTACAACAAGAGATGTCATTCCACATGCCTCATACATGTTCTCGAAACCCTTACCATAGGAGACATTGGACATGACGTGTCTTATAGCTTGAATGTAGGAATAGTTAATCCTTAAGAGGTTATTTGCTATCCGATTTTGAGAAAAATCTAAAAGTCAGTTAAATGTTGCCAAACATTCTGTTTGGGAACTTGAAATCCTACTTTCATAAATTATGTTCCGGAACCTTTATTGGCGAAATCAAATTTTGTTAAATCTCACAATTCGCAGAATTTAATGGATTCAAGGATTTCTTCCTCCAACAAATCTTATATCTTGAAGCAAATATCCAAACATATTACAAGGAGTTGGCAAAGTTTAACAATTTTTCTATCAAAAACTGTTTACAAATGTTAATCTTCTCAAGTTTTAATAAATCTATATTTTTTGTTAGAAGTTATATTAGAAAATAATTTATTCCTATTAGAGGTTATAAAGATTAGATTTATTTCCTAATATAATTATATAAGAAAATAAAACTAATCCTCGTGACTTCTAATAGGAATAAATTTCTATCATTTATATTATTCACTAAATCCTACCTGAGTTTAATCATAGTAGAAGCTAAACAGCTAAACTCCAAAGTACTTAACCATTTCAGATCAATCCAATCCATTTCTAACAATAGCAAGGAGAACAAAAAGAGCAGATAAAAGATGGGAGAGACAGATCCATCAGCATTAGAAGTTGCATGCGAAGCAAGTTGTTGACCTCATTTTTGTGAGGTCTATCTCTTTCTTTCACTAGAACTTAGGGTTTTAATCCAAAGGTTTTCCAAATGGCTTTGCCCAAAGACTGGTATTGGGACTCATACCAATTAGAAATTTGAACAATTTATTGACTCTTGTGTAGGGCTGTCAAAAAAGCTCGTTGTTCGCGAACAGTTCGTGTTCGGTTCGTCAATGAGTTTGTGTTCGATTTGTTCGATAAGTAGACGAGACGAACATGAACAATTTTTTTTCGTTCGGTTAGTTAAATGAACCAAACACGAACAGTGATGCGTTCGTTCGTGTTCGAATC
>JXCR01097520.1:20475-51661 GCA_002079205.1 Phalaenopsis hybrid cultivar | reverse complement strand
TAATAGCTATGAACATGACCCATGTGAACATAGAGTACTCATCCATAATTGCATATCCAAACTTATTGCCTCCTAAGCTTTTAAGGGTAACTAGTCCAAAGCGATCCATTTGAAGTTATTTAATCGTTTCGAGGTTAATAGCCTTTTTTTTTTTTGAAAAAATGAAATCTTAGTTTGTTTTCTTAATTCACATGCATCAGACAGTTGGTAATTAGAATGGTCAACTTAAATTTATTTTTTTAGCCAATTTAATTAAAATGTGTATGCTTGGTAAGACCGATAATCTTCATATCTATCTTTCAAATCTATAAACTCTTAAAAATAGATAGAGAATCAAGAAAATAAATATTTTTGAATGTTTTTCCTAATTAGAAAAATTCATAATTTAATTTAATCAAATATTATCATGATGAAAATTGAACGACATGCCTTTTATTGCAAAAGTTAGCTGATGTTAATGAAATGCCCTTTAATCCAACAAAAAGGAAGGTTGAATGGTGGGTAAGTATTTATTGATTTTATTTGTTGTGAAAATCTTAATTCACATGCATCAGGAAGTAACAATCTTAATTGACATATCACCGTCAACGTAGCCTTGAACCACCGTCAACATAATCTTGTACCACCAAGCTCTTTCTTGGGTTACTCTTATATTTGCTTACAACTCCCACTACATGAGCAATATTTTGCCTCTACTGAAAGCAATTTTCAATAAGTCTAGTTTTGTACCTCTTACTGTCATCAAACAGTCTTAATCCGGTACACATACTTGTTGTGCAATGCTTTCTTCTCTGGTGAAAGTTCTGTCAGCTCCCATTTGCTCAAATTTTCATTTTGCAAGATTTTTTCATACCTCTGTGGTTCTCCATCACTTGTCCGTACAAGATCTGGTTTTCCTGCCTTTGGCGATCTGCCACTTTTTAGGAAACTTTCTTCTGCTTCCCTATAATGCACCTCTGACTCATGTGTTCATGCCTGAGTAAACCTGTAGTCATATATAGTGTGTCAGTTTTATTACTTCGAGCCAGTACTAATGCTCATTTAGTAACCTTCTAGGTGTTATCTGAGAACACAACTTAATGACCACCTTCATTGAGCTGCCCAACAGAAATAATGTTTTTCTTCAACTTAGGAACGTGTCTGATCTTTTGCAAAATCCATTTGTTCTTATTAGAGATTCCAATATCAATGTCTCCTATATCCATCACGTACAAAGTTTTTCCAATCAGCCAGATATACCTTTCCAAAGTTACCTGCAACATTGTTCTGCATTAACTTCTAGTGGGAAGATGAAGGAAGCTCCTGAATCCAGTATCCAGTCATCAACAGAAGTGTGAACTGCCAACAATAATGCATCCTATATTTCTTCAGTTGCAACATTAACACTATTATTCTTCTTTTTCTTAAGATTCTTGCAGTTTCTTTTTATGTGGCCAACCTTCCCATAATTCCACCAGGTTGTCTGCTGACCAGGCTTTGATTTTGATTTTCCTTTGTTTGAATTCTTGTCTCGTGATCTTCCTCTGGAATCAACAATCAGTTCCGAACTTGAACCCGAGGTCTCTCCAGAATCTTTCCCGCGCACCTCTTCAGCGAAAATCAAATCACGAATATCATCATATTTCAGTTTATACTTACCTGCAGAACTGCTAACTGTCATTCTCATGGCTTCTCAGTTATTTGACAATAATGCCAACACTATCAACGCACTTATCTCACCATCAAAATCAATTTCAACGGACGACAATTGATTTGTGATAGTATTGAAATTGTTCAGGTGTTGAGTAACAGACACACCTTCCGTTATCTTCAAGTTGAATAACTTTTTCATCAATTGAACATTGTTATTCGCTGATGAATTTTTATACATACATGATAAAGCCGTCATGAGATCTGCAGTAGTCCTCTCCTTTATGACGTTGTGGGCAACAGATCTCGACATGGTCAATCGAATAACTTCCATAATCTGTCGATCCAACAGATTTCATTCCGTCTCGTCCATCTTTTATGACTTCTTTCTCAGTAACAGAAGATGAAGTTTCTTTCTATATAGATAGTCTTCTGTCTGCATCCTTTAGTAACCAAAATCTGTGATTAAACTTCTCGATCCCTGATGTCATCACTTCGTCTCCGCTCATCGTTCTTCCTTAGATCTGAAACCACGACTTTGATACCAGTTGTGAAAAAAGAAAGCAATAAAGCGAAAAGCGAGATCGAGAAAATTCGCAAAACAGAAAACAACAAAACACAGATTTACGTGGTTCGACAAATTGACTATATCTACGAAGTTGTAGAGGATTTTATTGACTTGAAGAATTACATCCGTCGATCACCTTGACAATTATAAGAAAACACTCGTTCTCTATTCTCTCCTCTCTTTCTCTCTACCCGAGTGCTTCAAACCGAAACACACCAGAAGAATAACCTGGAAAGCTACCAATGCCGAGGAGAGATAACAAGGGGAGCTAGCATGCTTATTTATTAATTATATCTTGTCATTAGGCCAATTAAGGAATTAATCAAATAATTAATGAAGCCCATTAATTAGTTTCTTTTCTCTTCTGCAGCAAATCATAGAAGTGAATGCAATTAAGGAATTAAGAACAATTAATTTAATAATTAATTTCGAGTATCAAATATAATTTGCTCCCAAAAATGAGAAAATGTCAATTGGAACAGTGGACTGGTTTCCATATTCACAATATTGTTGAATGACTTCTCTCTTTATATTGTCACATAAGGATGAATCCAACATTCATTAATTTCACAAAAAAAAAAAAAGAAATTGTGTATGTTTGTTTATCAAATGCCTCGAACATTTATTTTCCAAGTACAAAATGCTTTCAGTAGTTCTTTTAAGTGAATGCAAACCAGAGCGCATCAGCTTGTTGGTTTAAGAATTCAAATGGTACGAGTTCATGTGTGGAAAAAAGATGGTAATTATTCTATGAATGTGGTAATCTTAAAATCTATGCAAATAAAAGTCTTAAGGATTTATATAAATTTGATCATCAATTAATATAATTCTCTTTATGATTTTTAGAAATGTGACCTGAACTTTTGGTATATAATGAACCTAGCTCTTGTGTGAGTATTTGAATGGAGTGTTAAAATGAATGTTATGAATTTTTTTCAATGTTTGGTATGGGATGTGCTACATTTTTACCAACATTTTTGTGGATTAAATTGTGTAAATATTCCATATTGGCCTTAAAAAGACAGTTGCTATGTTGTTAATAACTCTTTTTTAATTTTGTTAACAGAAATAAATCAGTTTGAATTCTTGAATAACTGTCATACTTAATGTTTATTTTTCAATGTATAATATTTCCTTTTTAGCTTGATGAATGCTTCTAACCCAAATAATGCGCCATATAAACCATCATGAAAGCATCATTTCCTCTGTTTAGCATCTTGTTAATTGAATCCATTGCCATCAAGTAGGTGTTACTTTTCTTTCTCATCTTTTCATTGTTCAACACTTTAATGCTTTCTTTTTATTTTTGTCTCTCTTTTTTTTTTTTTCATTATTTTACTGAGTGGACATTTATGTTAAAGAGACCCAACATCTTATAGTTGGAGCATTTTTTTTTATCTTCTGCAAGTATAGTTTCTATTTTATTTCCTCAAAATTTGGAATTACTTTTCTTACCTTTGATTCTCTAGCAGTTCTTTCTGGACATCATTCCAGGTTAATTGGGTCTGCAAGATTTTCTTGTTGTCCTTTTTCTAATAGAGTTGCAACATTCTTATCCGAGTCATGGCACCTAAGTGCGGTATTATTATTGTTTTTCTTTCTTTTTGTGCTTTTATTGTCTTAGAGCTTAGCTTGTGTTCATGTACTGCCAAAGAATTATGCAGTTAATCAATAAAATAAGAAATTAAAATTTATATCTTCCAATATGAATAGTAACCTTTGGGTCACACTCTTTAGGTAAAGAGCTTGATGCATGTAAGCTAATAATAATGCTTGTAACTCTGCTAAATCCTTCCGTGTTAGTTTCACATATCTTCATTCCGGATGACTAATATTTTTGTATGGTAATAGTATTCTGGTTTCCCATTTCTATTTTATTCCTTCATAACTGTTCTCCAATTTTGTACTAATCTCTTAGCTTATTTTCAAGATAAAAGCCTTCATGTGGTCATCATTTTTTAGGATACAATATAATATATTGAATTATTTTTTTCCATTTAGATGAACTCTAATTTTACAAAGAACCCTTCTCTTATAGGTTTAACAGACTCTACACTATTAATGTTAGGTAAATGTTTTATATCCTTTTCAAAGTTAAGTTTTAAATTCTTGTGTTAAGATGCATTATAAGATTGCTCTTAAAAAATAAATAATATTTAATCAAGTAATGGTGGTCATATAGTGTGCTTACCTCATTGATATGACGTGCGCTAAGTCGATATGATTATATACATGTAGTTTTCAAAAAACTAACTCTTTGATCTGAAGCTAAATAGTTGAAAATCTAATACTAATTGATAATTTAGAGCTAGCCATAGAGGTGAATTAGGTGTTTTAGAATCTAGTTGGTTAAAATTATTTGTCCCAAGACATTTATGATAATAGCACTTTTTTTGTAGTAAATTTAATGCAGGTAGAAGAATTTAGAGACAAAATTAAGCTCACAATCCTATGTTCACATTTAGGTGCAATAAGTTGCCTCGTATTTCTAATAAAACTTGCAAATGCTCTTTTGTGTTACATAGGTGAATTGTGTCCTTTTACCTCTGTTGTTGGCAAGCATATGCCCAAGTCATTACACAGGATCCACTTGAGAATAAATATTAATACAAAAATAAAGACCATCATTTTACCTCAACATAGTTCTTTTTTTTTTGTTGTTCTAGTCAATGAGTGGTCTGACATAATCTTCAATTGGTTGACCAAATATTGACTATGATTGATTAGTCTTCATTTTTTTGTGAGAGCATATATTGTATATTTTTATGTGTTGCTCCATGATGCTTCGCTCAACTTCTAAGCCTCAAATTTGAGCTTCATGAGTTTCATTGCATTCACCATCATAAATTATTGTGCGTTCAATGGGGAATGAGAGAAATCGTAAAGTGTTGTTAGAAAATAATGCACCCAACCTTTGCTTATGTAAAATCTTCATTCAAGTTAAATTTTCAGTAAGGGCCAAATTTCATGAAGATCATACCATCATGTTAGGATCAACAAGATGGTTGGAAGGAAATCATGTATGCTAAAATCCAACATCAAATGCATCCCATCATCTAGTCACTTTTAAGAATGATAAAAAAAGAAATAATTGCATCCCAAAATTTATTTGAAATTTAAAATAAGTTACAAAAAATTGTTATTCCATGTTAACAAAAGAATCTAAATTTGCTAAAAAAAATTAAGTTCAAAGGTGGCTCCAATTTGCGATTAAGTTGACATCTTAAATAAAAACAAATCATATTAAAAAAATTGACACATTTTTACTATTTTAAATGTAACTCACTCATTTCTTTTCATGCGTGATTTTAAAATTGTTGCAGTGCTAAATAATATTCCCAAATGATCTTTTTTTTTTCTTTTTAATTTTCAAGCTTGACAATTTCGATCTAATAGTTACATTATGTCAGGAAAAGGGTGATAAAAAATCTTAATTAAACAAAATCAAGTGGTTTAACCATTTTCTTAGATCAAACTTAACACCAACTTAATTTGAGCTAAACATTACATGGATAGTGATCAGTGGCCTTAATCCTTAGTAATTTTTCATCTATTGACATACATGCAAATAGTAACCTATGCTCTCCCCACACCAAAACCTTAAATGAGAAATTGAGAGCATGTAACAACTTGAACTCACCGTCAAGGTATTGTCCGTTATGGCTTGTTGGCCTCAAAATTTTGTCACATTGGAATTACGTCCCAACAAGGTGTGACCATCTTAGAAATTCTCCCATGCTAGCACGCTTAACATGGGAGTTTTTATTGAAATTTCATCGTTAAATTAAAAATCGCCTCAATGTTTAAGAGTTCAACTTCATTTTACCTAAGGGGTTTCATAATTTCTCTCACATAAGAAACTGATAGAGGTGGAATCATCGAACTGATCCTTCATACAAAATATTCTATTTTCTTCAGAAAGATATAATGCTCTGATACCGTTTGTAAACGCCCAAACTATCACTAATGAAAGTATTGTTCATTTTGGCTTACTGGTTTTATAGTTTTGCTCCATTTTCATAAGAGTTCAAACTATAAAAAATGAAAGTATTGTTCATTTTGGCTTACTGGTCTTATAGTTTTGCTCCATTTGTATAAGAGTTCAAACTATCACTAATGAAAGTATTGTTCATTTTGGCTTATTGGTCTTATAGTTTTGCTCCATTTGTATAACTTCCCATGAGGTCACCCATCCTAGGAGTGCTCCCATACAAGCACACTTAACTTTAGATTTTTTATCGAAATTATACCGTTACACCAGAAGCGGCCTCAATGTTTGAGAGTCTTTTTGGAACAACTGCATCTTATTAGAAAGTTGTTGCGCAGTAACCGTGCCAGGAAGCTGTGGTGTAGAAGCTCCTGTGGAGAAGTTATGTGTCTATTTATTTTGTGTAGTGCAACAGCTGTGCTGCAGTTATTTGTGATAAAAAACCTTTCTGCCCTTGTATTATTATGCTGTTTATAGCAAAATCAGTCATGGTTGTACATTTCATACATGGAAACAGATATCCATTTTGAATATTACATAATAAAACTGACATCTCACTAAATAATGAGTAAGAGAGCAATCAAAATTAAAAATAAAATTATTAAAATATCAGTTAATGTTATCATAATATTGAATTTAAAACTCTCCACGCTTGAACACTATTAGAGATGGAATCATCGAACTGATCCACCTTGTAGAAGTCACCATTTTTAGATCTATTCTTTAGACACCTATAAAATTTTCTCCCATAGTTATGCTATTGTCGCGAAGTAAGCAGATAACACTGCAGTCGACAGTAACGGTACAATACTCTAGAGACACCAAAAGACGTCGAGCTTTTCTTTTCTGAATATTTAAAACCACTAAGCATAGAACCTTAGATGCAATATTAGTAAAAAAAAAGTATAATATAAATGCACAGTTATAAAGTTATGAAACTCAGAGCACAAAGTATAAACCAAAGAAAAATCTGTAACTACAAAAAAACACTAGACCTTTATAAAAAAAAGGATTTTAATTGCATTTATCCCATGTAAAACCAAACTCATATGTGACACAGAACCATATCACCACAAAGGCCATCCATAAAAACCTCAATAGTCATATGACTGAAAAAAACAAGGGATCTTGGTTACTTTTATGCCATGTAAAATCGAGTTTTGTTTGTATCACATAACCATATCAGCACAAAGATCTTCCAGAAGAACCCCAACAACATATGATTGAAACAGAAGGGAATCTTGGTCCATGTGGAAAAATGTACAAACATAAAGAATGAAAAGATAATTTGCACTAAATCAAAATTTCATGAAGTTCATTGCATCTAACGTCATTACAAGAAGCAATAGTTGTTGTTGCAACACATTACACAGATAAAGAAAATGAAATACAAAATCCTTTCACCCATTAACTATTGCACTTGTAATTTAGTCTCAACTCCCTTATCTCCCCAACCCCTTCCCTATATTGTGTACAAGACTTGTAAATCACATTTTTTTGTGATATTAATTGACACAGGCGATATTCTTATGCCTCCGTAAGGACTTGTGATTAAACCTCATCTGAATTATTGAAATCAATATCACTACGTGAAGGATGCTGACGAGTGTAGTTGTGGAGAGCCATTGTAGTGATCACAATCTTCACTTATTTGTTGAAATGATAGGTGTGCATATCACGTAAAATGACTCATTTTTTTTAAAATCCCAAATGTCATTTAAATAACACCACATGAAAATGAGTTCCTCTTGTTAAGCATCTCCTTCCTACCCTGAGTCACGTTGTGAGTTCTTTCAAAATTTGGAATATGTTATTTTGCATCAAGGAATGACTTGAGAGATAACTTTTTTGTAATGGATATCTAATATCAATCAAATAATGTCTTCTTGTTACAAGTTTGTTCATTAGTATTGTAATGCAATAAATATTTTGCTCTTTAATATGCAAGGAAAACCTGAAGGCAACTTTGAAAAGTTGTACTTGTTAGTTCTCATAGCATATTTTAATATACGACTATTGTGGGTTTTTCCTTCACATCTAGTAATCATAAAAGTGAAACACATATTGAAATCACATACATCTGACTTATGACTTTTAGGAGCTCAAAATATAATAGTACTTTTTAGGCTCATAACCTTTTGAGGTCTTTGATGCATCTGAGTCTTCTGAGGCTTGTATCCTTCAGAGGTCTTTGAGTGGAGACCCTCTCAACCACTTGCTTTCTTGGAGGCTTTTAAGTGAGGACCCTATCCACTATTAGCTTTTCATTTAGATTTAACTCTTGGGCTTCTCTTCCAGGGGCATGATAGTTTTCCATCGAGTCTTTCCTCCTAAAATTGACTTCCAGGGGTACCGTATCTTCCCATCAAGGCTTCAATTTTTGGGGTATGGTAGATTCTGATCCCGGTGAAATATAGCTGTGTAAAAATTATACAGTTGACTCCGCTATGCGATAGTGTTAAAAGCTTGATGCAATATTTTATGAATTAGAAATTTTATGAATTAATGTTGGGATTCTACGCAACTATACGTAGCGTTATCAAGTAATAAAAGACTTTCTATTTAAGCCCCAAATATCGAACCCACGGGGAATGTTTAAATTTGAAATAATAAATTTACTAAGAAATTCATAGAAAGTCAAAACAAAATTACTGTCACTAATTTCGAATGTTGAGATATTATCAGAACAAAATTATTTAACTAATAACAAAACTGAAATACAAAGTTTAAGCAGTAACTACTAAACTATTAAACTATGTTTATGTGATGAAGATTTCTTATGTGGAAAAGCATCTTTCCTACTACAATGAGGTTTTGGTAAAATGAGTTGAGATAAATGGTTCAAATATGTATTGTGTCAATATGAGCAGTTATAATTCTCTACATTGATACAGTGTTATAGAAAATCATTTGCTAATCCCAGGTTTAGTCCCTAAATTTGTGGCTAGGCTAGGAGGATACTGACTCCTACTCCAGAGCTTCCACTTCCCTTTACCTGAAGGCTAACTCTTGCTTTAGTTTTTAAACAATAAGACCAAATTAGGGATTTTAGTCCGTCACCCTAAAGATTCTCCAATTCTACACCCAACAAAGTATATTTCTTTATTTATTTGCACTTAATTTCATGAACGAAATTCTCATATATGGAATCAAATGTGATCCTCACTCTGTTGTAGAACTCGTACTTCATTTTCCGAATCATATGTTTCACAACATATTTTAACAATTCAATTGGTCAGATCAAAAAATAAATTAAGTTTGGATTTGAAAAATCATCACAATTTATTTTATATTTTAATATTGACACATCCTATTATCTCTTCATTTCACCATATCTCAGAGTAGGGAGAGATAAAGTAAACTACTCAGACTTCCTGAGAAAGATACAACAAAACACAAATTTCATATATAAAAGAAAGTTCATACAACATTAATAAGCAAACAACACTTATCTGAAACTATTTCTCAAAGAAATCCCTTGTAGCCTCTTCTAGAAAATGTAGGAAGAAGAAATCTCTCACTTTTCTCCTTCTCCACCACTCTTATTGAAGAGTTTGCACTTAATCTTACCACAAAACTCTAAATTATAAGAACAATGGACTCTAAATGGTTGTGGAATGAAAAATTGCAGAATATGTGATCCGTAAAAGGTTGAATTGAGATGATGAGATGTCAGGAAGAGTTACTTTTATAAAGATTAG
The DNA here is from genome assembly GCA_002079205.1 of Phalaenopsis hybrid cultivar. Taxonomy (NCBI): domain Eukaryota; kingdom Viridiplantae; phylum Streptophyta; class Magnoliopsida; order Asparagales; family Orchidaceae; genus Phalaenopsis; species Phalaenopsis hybrid cultivar. The sequence goes on along the minus strand of JXCR01097520.1, from coordinate 41,775 downwards.
AGTCGGTTCTCCAATAGGTGCCTTAAAAAACTCTTCAAAAAGCGTTCAAGTTTGTCAAATCTTCTAAAAACAGGGGTGAACCGGCTTTGACGCCATCGGTGCCCATTCTGGGGTCGTCGACACCAGTGTTCCACAATTTAATTCGCTGCTCTCTGTCAAACGGCGCCGTCGGCGCTGAACAAATTTTCAACTTCTTTATTTTTGCTCCAAATTTCATCATTTTTTCTTCCTTTTTGCTTCAAGTCCTAAAATTTAACAACCTGCAAGAAAACATAAAAATACATTTCATTAAAATGCAATATCACAAAAAATAAGTATAAAATATGGGTCTAAAAATGCATAGATTTTTGGTATATCAAAATCTCTCAAACTTACATGTTACTTGTCCGCAAGTAACTCCTGTACTATATAAAAATATGACTTATGGTAAAGAATTTAACTTCTAGATTTCCGTATCTTAGCCCACTAAATACAATAACATAATTTAAGAAAAATTCAAAAAAATTCCAGTTAATACTAACGGTATAAGAATATTTAGCAATCAAGTCCAAGATTTTTTATTCCTTATTTTTTTCAAGAAAAATTGCAAATTGTCATATTAAAATCACTTAAAGTATTCATATGAAAAAAAAACTTCATAAAAGTTTACTAGTAAATAAATTAATACTCAAATAAAAGTTTAGAAAATGTATCAATGCTTCCTTTTTAAATTGATTCATGTGAAGCCAAATCTTAATTAGACATCTTCTCAAGCTTCTCCCCACATCTTTTCTTTTCTTTTTTTTTTTCTTTTCTATATATGTGAGGATTAATATATCTGGATAGCCTTTAATGATTTTGAACTTCACTATCCTCTTTTTAAAGTAAAAAACTTGTAACATTCTTCACTTAACAAATTTATATTAGCTTAAAGATTTCATAAAGTTTAATTCTTTTCTTATTACATGAACATTTAAGATTTTTAATATTTCAAAAAATACAATTTTTTAAACTTAAAATAGAAAAACATAGTCTTTTTCTTTTATACCAAATATCTTAATCTCTAAAATTAACCTTTATTATTGAAAATTTTTATTAAGTTTACTATATATTTAGAAACATAAATATAGTTATCTAAAGTTAACCCCTAATACCAAAGGTCTTGTTAAATTTAAAATTTTTGAAAATATAGTTAAGTTAAGAAAAATAAAATTAAGTTTCTTTCTTTAAAAAGGAATTTTTCTTTCCCCCCAAATTTAAATTTTTAAAAGATTTAGCATGAAGAACTGAAAAATAAAGGGTGAAAGAAAATATTAAATACATAAATAAAAGACATACCTGTTGAAGGTTTTGATTTTGAAACTTTAACTCTGAAATACTGCAGGTGCTAATATAAAAAGCTACAAGACTTAAAACATTAAATTGCACATAATACATATAAAATCAGCTGAGAAAGAGTTAATTACAATACATTTAATAAAATACAAAAACTAACAACATAATTAAACTGAATTCCAGAAATGAAAATGGTTTTACAAACTACAATTCACAACTCAACATAATAACAAAACAGAGTCTCACAATCTAACAAACAGTCTTAACAATATAACAAAAACAAACGACACAATAACAAAGTACAATCAAACATAAACAAAAAAAATCACCAATCATCATCTTCTTCTACATCCAAATTCTGCTGCTGATATGGAGTAAAAACAGGGTGAGTAGGAAACTAAACTGAATGATCACCCTTCATGTTTCTCACGAACGCATCATCATAACCAACATCATATTCGAACTTTTACCGTATCAAATCATCAGTGCGAGCATTTTCGGCTTCTATGTTTTGCAATCTATGATCCATTGTTAAGATATCTATTTGTTGGATCATCGTCTAGTTTAAAAGTTCTCGGTTAGTAGGGTCACTAGAAGTAGGGGTCCTCGAAGGAGAAGGAATATCTCTGGTCTTACTTCTAGATCTCCAATCAACATGAGATTCATATGTCTTTATATTGGCAGGCCCAATAGGTTTTAGATGCTCAATCCTCCCTTCCTCAGGTATAAAATCAACTCCTGCCTATTCACAGAGTGTAAAAATAAGTGCAGGGTGTTTCAAACAACCACTGGTCTCTCCCAAAGCAATAAATCTAGTGTTCATATAGATAATAGAGCTTACATTTATCCTCATCACCTGCTGAATACAGAAGTTTATGATGGCTCTATCATTGGTCACCTCCCTATAATGATTTGTCGGAATCATTCTTCCAGAAATATAGTGCCAGACCTTAGATACTACATTAAGCTTAAAAAGAGGAAAGTTTACCTTAACACCATTTTTGACTTACCAGGGCTCTCTTCTATCAGTAAGAAAAGAAATAACTTCATCTAAGACCTCATTAGTAACAAAAAATGATTTATAATGACAACTGTAAACATCTTCCAATTGATAAAACTCATTATTTTTTCTTGAAGAAAACTCTACTTTTCTCTCACGAACAAAAACAAAGTTGTCAGAAGCTTCAGTAAAGTTGGCATAAAATTCCATCACTACACCAACAATCACATCGGCAGTAAAATAACATAAATTTTTCTACTGGCGAGCATTGATTAATTGCTCATCTTCTCCACCCGAACTTTTAAAACCATGATCCAAAATTATCTTTTTATGCTCAAGTAGACTATTGAGCACTAGCCCTAAAGCTAACAAATTTTTGTTCATCATAATCTACTTTTCTTTTTCCTTTGCTCGTTCTTGGTGCCATGGAAAATCTAGAGAAAATTAAAAAAAAATCGAATAAATTCTAAAAATTCTGAAAATCACAAATTAATACGCTTTATACTTAAATCTACTAAGTAAGAGTTCTTCATCAAAGGATTTTCTCAAAATTTCAAAATTTTCGGATCTCGACAATGTGAGATAAATCCTTGGTGAAAATCAAAATTTTTTAGTTCAAAGTGTAGCTCTTACCTAGAGAAGAAGAAATTTAAAGTTCCTTTCCCTTAAAATCGCCTCAAATCCAAGCAAATGCGAGCCCTAGGTGCAAAAATCAGAGGATTGAAGATGACTCAAAGGGTAAAAATGGCGGTTTACAGTGAAAATCGTGAATTTTAAAGGGTTAAAGGCTGTTCTCAGGTTGGGGCGCCGTCGGTGCCCATGCCAAGGTCATCGGCGCTGAAGGCCAAAAATTTCATTTTTTTATTTTTTTCAATTTTATCCAAAGTCTTTTTAGTATATTTTTTTTAAACACAATTTTTTATCTAACAATAATTCTCAGAAAAACATTTTCGCAAGCAACAACAAACTAACTTTTATATATGAAAATATACTTTTACAAACACAATTTTCAAATAACACTTTTACACATATTAAACAAACTAAATTATAAATCAACTTCAAAATCAAGTCACAACACTAAATGCTGACACAAAATTATAAACACAATCAAAGTTCAGAATTCTAAAGAAAAGCAAACTAAATCTAATCCACACAATCACATTAAGTACATAAGTATTTTAAACTAGTAGATCCAAATTATTCAATTATTCTGCCTTATCTTTAGTTCTTTCTCATCCTTTTAATATTTCCCATAGACTAATAATGAACGTACAAATTGTAGAAGGGTCGGTACATGAATTGATCAGTCGAATTTTCTTTGATCTATCCTTTTTCGTTAAACATCCGCACTAATTCTGCTTCAATTGTTTCAGTATGATCAAAATTTTCTTTCATCCTCCAATCTAGGTGATCAAAAAGGTACTTAAGATCTCCTATTGCATTTGTAATACTCTGAAGTTCTCTTTCAATTTTCTTCAATTTGTGTTCTACAGCAAGTGAACTTCCAAATATTGGTGGCATCAATGGAGTTGAAGCATGTGATGAGTGATCTAAGATAGTATCTAATGCTTCATTTCCATTTCCAACATAATTATCATCAATAGGAATCATGGGCTCCCAAGGTAATAAAATTTTTTCCCAACTTTCATATGGAGCTTGAGATTGACTGCAAAATAGGAAAATTATGGAAGGATGCCCAAGTTCATAAATTGGCCCATTCATAATAATACACATAACATATTTAAATATGATAGATCCTATATCAATGAGTTTTTTCATTTGAATGCAATAATTCAAAATAACACTTTCTTTGGTGACTTTACTAATCTTCATGATAGGGAGTAATTTTGCAGAAATGAAGAAATGCCATTGCTTCGATATTGGATTAAGCAATGAAGCAGAGAAACTAATATATCCTTCATCTCGCATTTCTCAAATATCACTTTCATCCGTCAGAAAATTATAGACATCTTGCATCAAATCTCTGGTAGGGATAAAATTTGTATAATGACATATTAGAACGTTTTCTATCATATACAACTCATTGATTCGCGCAGAAGTAAATGGTACAGCTTTACCTCGTACGAAGACAACTCCTTGGGTAATTCCATGTAAGTTGGCATAAAATTTCTTCACTACTGGTACAACAACTGCAGCGGTAGTGCAACACAAAACTTCCCATCGCCTTTGTACAATGATTTTGTCAATTGGAGAACTTCGATTAATCAATCTGTGATTGACAAAGTCTCTCTCCTTAATAAGCCTATTCTTTGTAATAATTTTATCGTATAATCTTTGCGTGTCAAAACTGATAAACTTTATTCTATTGAAAACTCCATAACTAGAAGTATTTCTGGAATTGAAGGCCATGGAATTCGAAAATAGGAACTTTCTGGTCGTCCAAGGCAGTTTTTAAGACTTTAAAAACACCTCTCGGCGGTTATTACGGAACGAAATCTCGCCAAAGTCCCGCCAAAATTCGTCATAAACCGTCAAATTGCTATCGTCGCCATTGGCGCTCCCGATGGCGCTATTGTCGCTTTGGTCTGTTTGCGCGCGCCATCAGCGCCCATGTTGGCGTCGTCGACGCTAGAGGCCAAAATTGCGTCTTTTCATGTTTTCAATCAATTTGATTCCAAATTTTCCTTTAATACCAATATTTGTCTTAATTTATTATATATAAAACTGTGTAGGATTATTATCTACTAATATATAAACACTTATCATACAAAATAGGAATATATAGTTATATATATTTATATATGGGTTGCCTCCCATAAAATGCTTGGTTTAACGTCGTAAACTTGACATGCTATTTGATTAGTTTGGTTGACTTAACATTAAAACTTCTTTAAATTGTGGTATGTGCCCTTCATAATAATGTTTCATTCTATGCTCATTAACTTTAAATATCATTCCAGTGTTAGAATCTTTAACAACAACAATTCCATAATGATAAATTTAATCATTTTAAATGGTCATAATCATCTGTATTTTAGTTTTCACGATAAATAATCTCTATTATATAATAAAACTTATTGTCCTCGTTCAAATTTCTTCTTAATAATCTTCTGATCATGCCATATTTTCATTTTCTCTTTATAGATTTTTGCATTATCATATGCTGTATTTCTAATCTCCTCAAGTTCATTGACTTGCAATAATCTTTTCTCACCAGCATTCTTTAAATTAAAATTAAATTCCTTAATAGCCCTAAATGTTTTATGCTCCAATTCTACTGGTAAGTGACATGTTTTTTAAAAAATAAGTCTATATAAGGACATTCCTATATGAGTCTTTTAAGCAGTTCTGTATGCCCATAATGCAGTATCTAATCTAGCAGACCAATCCAATTTATAAGGATTTACAGTTTTTTCTAAAATTCGTTTAATTTCACGATTTGATGTTTCTGCTAGACCGCTAGTCTGAAGATGATCAGCAGTAGGGAATCTATGCATAATATCATATTTCTTAATTAATTTTTCGATTCTCTTATTCCTAAAATAGATCCTTCATCTGTAATAATTACTCTCGACATTCTATATCTTGTAAAAATATTTTTAATTAAAAATTTAGAAACACTCTGAGCATCACATCTAGATACAACAATAGCTTCAATCCATTTGGACATATAATCAACAACAAGTAATATATATAAGTTTCCAAATGAAGGCATAAATGGTCCCATAAAATCTAATCCCCACACATCAAAAATTTCAACTACCAAATGTGTAATTTAGAGACATTTCATTTCTTCTAGATATATTTCCTACACATTGACATCTATTGCTTGTTTTAATATATTCATTAACATCTTTAAAAATAGTAGGCCAATAAAATCCAGCTTGTAAAATTTTATATGCAGTTCTATTTGTTCTGAAATGTCCTCCAAATTCAGAATCATGACATATTTCAATTATCTGTTGAGTTTCTTCATAAGGCACACATCTTCTAATAATTCGATCTTTACATTGTTTATATAAATATGAGTCATCCCAAAGATTATCTTTTGAATCATATATAAACATCTTTAATTGTAGATTTTTAATATCAGGTGGTAGAATATCGCTTACAATATAATTTACTGTATCAGCATACCACGGTACATCCATTTCATCAATATTATACAATTGTTCATCAGAGAAATTCTCAAAAATTTCATTTGCAAAATTAGTTAATATTTCTCTTTTTAGTCTAGACAAATGATCAGCTATTTGATTATCATTTTCCTTTCTATCAACTACGGTAAAATCAAACTTTTGCAATAGAAGTATCCATCTAATTAATCTTGGTTTAACATTCATCTTTTATATCAAATATTTATTAGCATAATGATTTGTATGCACTATAAATTTAGTTTCAATTAAGTAAGGTTTAAATTTATCAAAGGCATAAACAATAGCGAGTAACTCTCTTTCAGTAGTAGAGTAGTTAATTGGAGGATTATTTAGAGTTTTACAAGCATAATATATTATTTTAAAATCTTTGTTGTGTCTTTGTCCTAACACAACCCCAATATCATAATCACTAACATCACACATTATTTAAAATGATTTCTCCCAATCAGGTGGAACTATTATAGGTGCAATGATTATTTTTTCTTTCAATAATTCAAATTCTTTTATGCATTCCTCCTTAAAATCAAATTTCGTGTTTTTTTTCTAAAAGTTGGCATAATGGCTTAGTTTATTTAGAAATTTTTTTTTATGTAACGCCTATAGAAACCAACATGTTCTAGAAAGCTTCTTACCCCTTTAACATTAGTCGGAGATGGTAATTTTTCAATAACTTTAATTTTTGTAGGATCTACTTCCATGCCATTTTCAGAAATTTTATGCCCAAGTACAAATCCTTCTACAACCATAAATTAACATTTTTTCCAATTTAGTACTAGGTTGATTTTTTCTCATACTTTTAGAACTTTTTCTAAATTATTTAAACATAACTCAAACAAAGTTCCAAATACTGAAAAATCATCCATAAACACTTCCATTTCATGTTCAATAAAATTGCTAAAGATTGACATCGTACATCTTTGAAATATTGCAGGTGCATTGCATAGTCCAAAATACATTCTACGAAAAGAAAATGTTACATATGGGCTTGTAAATGTTGTCTTCTCTTGATCCTCTGGAGCAATTGAAATTTGGTGATAACTGGTATATCCATTTAAAAAGAAATAATATTTTGTTCTTAAACAATCTATCCAACATTTGGTCCAGAAAAGGTAAAGGAAAGTGATTTTTTCTGGTGGCCATGTTTAATTTTCTATATTTTGTACAAATTTGCAAATCAGTAACTTGTCCTATTGGTATTAATTCATTTTTCTCATTTTCTTCAACGGTCACTTCTCCTTTCTCTGAACATAGTGAATTGGACTTACCCAAGCACTATCTGAAATAGAATATATAATTCCAACATCTAGCCATTTTAAAATTTCTTTTCTAACAACTTCTTTCATTATTGGGTTTAATCTACTCTAAGGATCAGCTTTAGGTTCATATTGTTCATCTAATGGAATTTTGTGCATACAAATAGAATGATTAATTCCTTTAATATCTGCTAAAGTCATCCAAAAGACTTTTTATATTTTTTTAACATCTCTATTAATTTTTGTTCTTGAATTTCTGTTAATTTAGAAGATACAATAACAAACAATTTAGATGACTCTCTTAGAACCGCATATTTTAAATGGGCAGGTATTATTTTCAGTTCAAGTTTAGGCGGTTTACTACTTGAAGGAATAATATTTTTATTATCATTTTCTAACAAATCAAAAGTTTCAAATTTGCCCTGAGTATAATCCAATTCTTCTTCTTTTATTTCTTCCTTGTTTTCAAAGAATTCTCCTTGCTTTAATTTGTCTTCAAACTCATTCTTAAATTGCTCATTACTCAGATAATTAGTTACTTCCATCCTAAAATATTCATTATCTTTCTCTATTGCTGGATATTTCATAGCCTTTGCAATATTAAATTTTATTGATTGATCATTAACTCTCATTATTAATTCTCTTTTTACATATCTATCACAGCTCTCACTGTTGCAAGAAATGGTCTTCCAAAAATACTAAAAATTTCTTTATCTTCCTCCATATCCAATACTATAAGTGTACAGGGAAAATAAATTTATCCACTTTTACTAATACATCCTCTATAACTCCTTTTGGATAATTTATTGATCGATCAGCTAACTGAAGAGTTACACTAGTTGGGAAAATCACTCCCAAATCTAAACCTTTAAAGATCAATAAAGGCATAAGATTGATATTCGCTCCTAAATCACATAAATCTTTTCCAAAAAAACTTTTCACCAATAACACAAGGTATACTAAAACTACCAGGATCTTTTAATTTTTAGGACGCTTTTTCTGAATAATAACACTACACTCTTCACTGAGTGCAACGGTCTCATGATCTCTAAACTTCCTTTTCTTGCTTAATATATCATTTATAAATTTCACATAAATTGACATTTGTTCCAAAGGTTCAACAAAAGGAATGTTTATCGTTAACTTCTTAAGGATTTCCAAAAAATTTGTAAATTGTTTACCTTTGTTCTTCTGCTTTAGTCTTTGAGAAAACAGAGGTAATGGTTTTTCTAAAGGACCTTGTGTTTGTTCATTTTCATTTTTGTCACTTTCTATTGCTTCCTTCTCTTCATCAAATTCAGTTTCTCTTTGGATCCTTGATTCAACTTCTTTTCCACTTCGTAATTGAATAGCTTTAACTTGCTCCTTATTTTGATCTTTTGGATTAACTTCCACCGTACTCGGAAGAATTCTAAAAGGTCTGTTACTGAGTGCAGCAACAATATGTCCTAATTGATTTTCAATATTTCTAATAGCAACCCCTTGATTTTGTATTTGATTTCCCATGTTTAACATTACTTCTTTCATCTTCAACTTCTTTTCCTTAACTTTTGGGTTAGGATTAGAAGTTAAATCCAGGAGGATAATAAGGTCGATAACTAGGATTTCCTTGGTTGTTCAAATTTCCGGAGGGATTCACCAAATTGTTATAATTATTCTAACTAAAATTAGGGTGATTTTTGCATCCAGGATTATAAAAGTTAGAATAGGGATTGTTATTTTGATTTTTTATATCATTTAAAGTTTCTCAAGATGATTGAGTATCAATGATCTGTCCTAGTGAATTTTTCTCTAATACTATGGGTATTTGAGAATAGTTAACTCTTATTTGATCAATATTTTTCGAAATATCAGCAATTTGAGATGCTAAAATAAACAATACATCAGAATCATGAATGCTAGCAACTCTCTTAGGATTCACCCTTTCAGAGAGCCATTGAAAATTATTAGTAACCATTTCTTCAATTAAAAAATATGCTTCATCAAAAGGTTTTGACATTAGTCTCCACCTGCAGCAGCAATCTTATAATAGATCTAAGTGATCCTACTAATCCATTGTAAAATGTTTGAATTATTAACCAATCTGGAAGAGCATGGTGTGGACACTTTTTAAGATATTTAAATCTTTCCTAAGCTTCATATATCGATTCCCCTTCAAACTTCAAAAAGATGTAATATCATTTCTAAGCTTAGCAGTTTTCGAGGGTGGAAAATATTTAACTAAAAATTTTTGTGATACTCTCCAACTTCTGATAGATCCAGGTGCTAATGAATTTAACCAAGCCTTGGCTTTATCCCTTAATGAAAAAGGAAAAGTCTAAGCTTAACACCATCATTAGACACTCCGTCATATTTAAAAGTAGCACAAATTTCAAGAAAACTAACAAGATATAAGTTTGAATCTTCAATAGGTGTTCCTCCAAACTGATTATTTTGTACCATTTAATAATAGTAGGTTTAAGCTTAAATGAATTAGCAGCAACATCAGAATTTTGAATAGTCAAGTGAAGTTCATCTGTTGTTGGATTAGCATAATCTTTTAAAGGTCTTTGTCGATTTTCGTTTATTTGATTATTAAAGTCATTCACCATTTCGTTTAAGTTTTTAATTTCTTTTTGTTATTTTCGAATTTTTCTAATAATATGCTCTAATTCTTAATCGAAAGGTACTAAACCTTTAGATCCAATATTTTGCATAACAAATATAAGAAGCAAAGAAAAATTTCTTAAAAATAACTCTTAAATAAATATATATTTTCTTTTTGGATTTTTGATTTTTTTAAATTTTAAAATTTTTTTATCTCTAAATTTCCTAATTTACCAAATATATTTAATTTACCGTTACCTTTCCCGGCAACGACCCAAAAAACTTGATCCCGGTGAAATATAGTTATGTAAAAATTATATAGTTGACTCCGCTATGTAGCGGTGCCAAAAACTTGATGCAATATTTTATGAATTAAAAATTTAAGCAATTAATGTTGGGATTCTACGCAAGTATACGTATCATTATTAAGTAATAAAAGACTTTCTATTTAAACCCTAAATATCAATCCCATGCGGAAGATTTAAAGTTGAAATGATAAATTTATTAGGAAATTCACAAAAAGTCAAAACGAAATTACTGTCACTAATTTCAAATGTTGAGATATTATCAGAACTAAATTATTTAACTAAAAACAAAAATGAAATATGAAGTTTAAGCAGTAACTAGTAAACTATTAAACTATGTGTATGTGATGAAGATTTCTTATGTTAAAAAACATCTTTCTCACTACAATGAGGTTTTGGTAAAATGAGATGAGATAAGTGATTCAAATATGTATTGTGTCAAATAGGAGCAGTTTTAATTTTCTACCCTGATACAGTGTTATAGAAAATCAATGGCTAATCCCAGGTTTAGTCCCTAAATCCATGGCTAGGCTAGGAGGATACTTGCTCTCACTCAAGAGTTCCCACTTTACCTGAAGGCTAACTCTCGCTTTAGTTTTTAAACACTAAGACCGAATTAGGGATTTTAGTCTATCACTCTAAAGATTCTTCAATTATGCACCCAACAAAGTATATTTCCTTATTTATTTGCACTTAATTCCATGAATGAAATTCTCCTCCATGAAATCAAATGAAGATTCTCCAATTCTACACCCAAAAAAGAATATTTCCCTATTTATTTACACTTAATTTCTTAAACAAATTTCTCCTTCATGAAATCAAATGTGACCTTTATTTGCACTTAATTCCATGAACGAAATATTCCTTCATGGACTTAAATGTGATTCTCACTTTGTTGTTAAACCTCATACTCCATTTCCCGGATCATATGTTTCACAACATATTTTAACAAATCAATTGGTCAGATTAAAAACCATACTCCATTTCCCGGATCATATGTTTCACAACATATTTTAACAATTCAATTGACCAGATTGAAAACTTCATTTCTCGGATCATATGTTTCACAACATATTTTAACAATTCAATTGGTCAGATCGTCCATTTCCCGGATCATATGTTTCACAACATATTTTAACAATTCAATTGGCCAGATCGAAAAATAAATTAAGTTCAGAGTTGAAAAATTATCATAATTTATTTTATATTTTAATATTGGCACATCCATATTATCTCTTCATTTCACCATATCTCAAAGTAGGGAGAAAGATAAAGTAAACTACTAAGACATTATGAGAATGATACAACAAAACACAAGTTTCATATATAAAAGAAAGTTCATACAACACTTATCTGAAACTCTTTCTTAAAGCAAATCCCTTGCAGTCTCTTCTAGGAAATGTAGGAATAAGAAATCTCTCACTTTTTTCCTTCTCCAACACTCTTAAAGAAGGGTTCACACTTAATCTCATCATATAACTCTAAATTATAAGAACAATGGACTCTAAATGGTTGTGGAATGAAAATGGAAGAATGTGTGATGCGTAGAAGGTTGTATTGGGATGATGAGATGTCAGGAAGAGTCACTTTTCTTATAAATTTTGGCCCCAAATAAAGCCTAGAGTCGGTTCTCCAATAGGTGCCTCCCAAAACTTTTCAAAAAGCATCTAAATTCGTGGAATCTTCCAGAAACAGAGGCTGAACCAACATTGGTGCCATCAGTGTTAGTGTTCCGCAATTTAATTTGTTGCTCTCTGTCAAACTGCGCCGTCGACGCTGAACAAATTTTCAACTTCTGTATTTTTGCTCCAAATTTTTTTCTTTTTGCTTCAAGTCCTAAAATTCAACAACCTACAAAAAAACATAAAAATACCTTCCATTAAAGTGCAATGTCACTAAAAATGAGTATAAAATATGGGTCTAAAAATGCATATATTTTTTGTGTATCAGATTCCCATCGAGTATTGCCTCCTAGCTTAAGTTCCAGGCAGATTCCCATCGAGTATTACCTCCTGGGTTAAGTTCCAGGGGTACCATATCTTCCCATCGAGTTTCTCCTCTTTGGCCCATCTTTTAGGGGCATAGTAGTTTCTTATCGAGTCTTACCTCCTGTGCTTGATTTTCAGGGGTACTGTATATTCCCATCGAGGTTTGCCTCTTGCTCTCAATGGAACTTTCTACACAAAAACATTTCATGAGAGATTAAAAAAATTTCAATGAATGAGTTTTTTAAGAAACATGAAAAATCTCCCTAGAATAAAATTAGTAGTTTATATGCTAGTCTTTTACTCAAATAAGATAATTTGAAGTTGTATTTCTCATTTGACAATCTCAATGACTTTCTTCTGGTTTCTGTCACCTCTTTCTTATAAGTAGCGACCCAGGTGACCTTGGTGTATTTGATGTTTAATTTATTCTTTTAGGTGAAAACATATTTCTGTTGAATGTCTTTTGCATGACAATATTGAGAATGGTCTCTACCATCTAAATTTTTTAATGGCCTTGGTCATTTGATGACCTCTTCATCCTTAATGATCATTAGGATGTTGACACGTAAAGTGTTGAGTGGTGTGTATTCTTTTCCTGATCGAAGCTCACAATTTTTCTACGGTTTGAAATGTTTTCACTGTGAGATTTGATAGGTATCCCCAACGTTATTCTTGTCCTTTCCCCCCAATTGCTCAAGTTATTCTGTGTGTGCACTGATGGTCTCATATGTGGAGATTTGAGCTTCAACAAGATGGACAAGATCAGCATAAGAGTGAGCCATCTCCCATATGAGTGATGAGTAGAAAAGGTCCTGAGTGGAGCCCTCCAAACAGATTCCTCTCATTAACCCTAGATCATTCCCAGATTTGAGGCGCTTCAGTGGAGAACATTCAGAAGTATTTTCTAAGAGGGTGTCCCTCATTCTGGCGAACTTTCGGCAAGTGAGATGAATCTTTGATAACCTTTCTATTTTCTTTGAACTATTCTATGAATAGTCTGATGCGAGCTATACCCTTGAGAGTTGTACTTAAAACCTGTAAAAGAATCGCATCAAAGGCACGGTGAATGCGCATGATGGTTTGATAGTGGTAGACATGCTTTTATGGGTCAGTTACCCCTTCGTAGGCATCAATGTTGGGAAGCATGAAACTCGCTGGGATGGGTTGTTGGAGAATCGCCTCCTCTTAAGGAGAGGATTCTTGGAAGTTGTGGAAAATGGGGAAGCAATCTCTTTTATTCAGAGGGAACCCTTATCGACAGATGTCGTAGCTCATCATGGATGACATCAGTGAGAGCGAAAATAAGGTGGGGCGATACTAGGTGAGTTGCATGAGACAGATGAGTGGAACTTGTAATGCCGAGAAGATCAGCATCCCGTCAGAGCAAAGGAATGGTATCATCACTGGGAGAGAACCCGGTGAGTGGGATATTTTCTGTTGGATATTGAACTAGTGGTAAGTAAGCTACATTCGGGTGCATGGGCATTGGTTGCTGTAGGAGCTGAAGGTTTTCATGTTGGGACTCTTCCATTCTACCTACTCAATCTTCCAAAGAAGGACTCGAGGCACCTTTGCTAGCGGGGTAACGCCTTTCAGGGTGGGAGGATGCGGAGGTCTGATGCCCTTGACTCCATGTATGCCTTTTGGAATGATGGATGTTGACGTGGGATGCTCTGTTGTTGCGAGTGTTGCGCATGTTGGCCATACAATATTTCTCACAAGTACTTTAGTGATGGGAATGCTATTTTCCCACAGACGACAGTAAACTGATGTTTGCTAGAAGAATCACGATAACAGAGTAATAGATTATTTTCTTAGCGTTGTCCGAAGATTAAACACACACTCTGATGAAAGCAAAACACTAGTAAAGACACTAAAAGATTTTACTTAGAAAACCCAGAAAGGGAAAAACAAACCATGGGGTCTAGCTTAATTGAAGAAAATTCACTATAAATTGGAGGTTACATGTAAAATTTCTTTTCACATAGACCGGAAAGAGTTACACAATATTTCGATTTACAACGTTGGTGTGTGATGGTTCTTGTCGTAAGGAATGGGAGGTGGCCGATGAAGATCGGCGGAGGTCGGCAAGTGGTGGTCGATGGTGGTTGGTGGAGACAACAACTGCAAGATTTATGCTGGACTTCAGTTATTTCTTCAAGCTTCAAGTTTTCTCTTCATACTTCAAGCTCTCCCCCCCTCTCTCATGAAAGAGGTGGGGCTCTATATATTTAGTCCCAGTTATAATTAATAAAAGATTATGAAGCACTTTGATCAGATAACCAAGAGATATTTCCTTGATCAAATGATGTTAGATGGACATTTTAGTGTCTTAACGGTGTTAGAATTGAGTGATCTTGGGTTCGTTGGATTTTTCTTGTCGAGAGGCTCGATTTGATTATAAGCTCTCCAAATTACACATTTGTTTGATCTTTCAAAAATATCTGGAAAGCTTTCAAAAACAATTTAATGGCTTGCTCGGGGCTTGATTTTGTTTGGATTTGACCAATTTTTGTACGATTAAGTCCATCTCGTCGAGCCTGTTAGTTTGATTGTAAGTTTGTTGAAATAAGAGCTCTGAACGAATTTTAGTTGAATTTTAAATTATTTTTTCTCAAAAGATTGCTTCCAGTTCTGTGTCATACTTCAAACTTTATACTGGAGGTTGAAAATTTGTTGGTGTATCGGTAACAATTTTACTATTATTTTTTTTACTTTGTTTAGGTTTAAGAAAAAAACTTTTATACTCATTAATATCATAGTATATTTTTTTAATTTTGATAAGTGCTTAATAAATAAATTACTTAAAAATTCTCCTAGATTAATCAAATCTGTTGTTATCATCTACATCAATTATATAATCACATAAAATAAATGATAATAAATCAAACATTACATGTAATTAAATAATTGTATTACATAATAATAAGGCTGACTTGATAAAAATATTAATGTACTTCAATACTTATCATTCCCTCATGCAACCAAATTTAACAATAATAATAATAATACTAATAAATATTTAATTTCAATCAATTGCTTGAATTTTTCTTAACTATATAAAATAATCTTCTAAATATATGTCAACATAGCATCTATGGTGTTATTTCGTTGGCATGTAGTGGTCTTTCTCCTGTTCTACTCGTATCATATTTTGCGTATTGCTCTGTGATATACATTCATTTTCATTAGACCTAAATTATTGGACTGTCAAAGAAAAAATTTAATTTCAGCGGATTCGGAGCACTATAATAAATCATCACATATATCGGTTCATATTATGTTAAAATTATATTTCAAATATTGAAAATGCGTGACATTGATTGATAAAGATACATACATATAGCTTCTAAATAATAAATATAAAAAAGAAATTTATATACATATCACACCGTATTTATGTATTTACACCTCTAACACTAAGAATTTGACATTGCATTTATTACATTTTGGGGCCATGGACCTATGCATGAAAATGTGTATTTCACTTTTAAAAGTTGATAATAGTGATTATTTTTATGTGAGGCTAAAGTTTTGAGCATTATAAACATAAATATGAAAATATAGGTTTTAAATATGTAAATACATAAGAATGGAGTGGTATAAATATATAATACTTTCCTCATTGGCACAACTTGGCATTAGTTACATAGTGGAGCCTCGAACACTAAATACTTGGGTTTCCCCATTTTGTGGGGAAGCTGACACTTAATTTCTGCCAAATCTATCCAACTTCTTATCTGTAGTTATATTGATGAAATGCCAATTAAGAATGAGAGAAATTTTGTTTAATGTCTTTGCTAATAATTCGAGCAGCTTTATATTATTTTTTGAGAAAATTACATGCATATTACCCAATTCCTACTCTTACGTATTTACACATCTAACATCTAAATTTAATTTTTATCATTTATATCACCCAAATCTCTTATGTTACGTATGAAATGCAACATTTTTAGCTTTTAAAAAGTGCTATATACATTCTCTTACATAAATGAGATGATATATATATATATATATATATATATATATATATATATATATATATATATATATATATATATATTATATAATGTAAAATAAATTTTATGCATTATATTTAAATGTTTTCTTAGAAAAGCGGTAGTAAGGCTTCATTTAAAGAGCAGCCATGGAATATTTAATTTGAGGTACCTTATCATATACTTACTATAACGCCATTAAAAAAATGTTAGGCAGAGCTTTCTGTACAACGAGTTAAAGGATCGTATGCTTTGATTACGATCGCTTGGTTGGTATAAAGTTTTGGAACTTGCCATGGCATCTTATATTTTATTTTCTTAGATTTCTAAGTCGGTCTGTCCCAATCTAACTGAACCATCGAGTCAACTCAACCTAAATTGGGATAAGTTAATTAAACCATTGCATCAATCCGACTTAACTCAGGTCAACCCAATCTCCGGGTCAGCCTGACCTAACGCGGGCTAACCCAAAATCAACCTAACATGTTGAGACAACTTGATTTAACTCAGGCTAACCCAAAGATAACTTTTCCTCAGAATAATCAGAATAAATTTTGGTCAACCCAATTTAAGACTCAACTTCAAGCTCGACTTAAGTTTCAAACCCAGTTTAATCGAGTGATTTAAGTCTAACCCAACTAAACCTAAAATGACAACTCAAGTATAAATTAACTTGGACTTTACTCAAGTCTAAATTAATTTAAAATGATTCAACCTAAGTGTTTTAACTTGGATCAGTCAAGTTCAACCCAGTTTGCTCCAAAATTAATCTGACTTTGTTTAACTTGGCTTACCTATCAAATTAAGTAAGACTAGTTTGACTCTAATCTAATTTAGTCAATCTAGGTCAATCCTATTAAACTTTAGTCCATTAAACAAGTTTGATGATAATCTTAGGAACAATCAGCCTAACTCAGGTTAACTCAGATTACTAAGAGACTCATCTATAGATTAGTTCAATCCAACTTGAACTAATTCAAAATCAACCTAGAACTAGGTGATTGGAGCTTAAGCAAGGTTTGACTTCTCATACGAAAATAAAGGCACACATAGCCTTAGTGGAGGACAATTTGGGCTAAAGTACCAAACAAACCTAATTGAAATGACATAAAATTCACCCTAAAAGACATTAAAACTTAAACTTGTACAAAAAGTGTGCAACTTGTTTTGAGAAGGCATTATGGAAGATGCAACTCATGACTGCTAACAAAACATATTCCAGTCATTTGTGACTAATCAAACCACAAACCCTAATGACCCCGAGATGATGGAACCATGAGATCTTGATCGGGTCATCCTAAAGAACAAAAATAAAAAATAAAGTGACAAAACAAAAAAGATTGATTGGCTAATAAGTCTTACGCAACCTAAATTTTCAACCCTTAAAATCTAAAAAATACATTAAAATTAAATGAAACCCTATAAAATAAAGATCACTAAATGCAACTTAAAGCGGTTCTTCTGACTTCCTAACAAAAAGCCTAACAGCCCGTCTAATCGTCCTTTCTGAGTAACCGGTGCTTAAGCGTCGGATCTGGCGCTTAGGTGCCAAAATTCTTTTACATAATGTTTCACCTTTTTGCTCCAAATTTGATCCTTTTTCACTCCTTTAAGCATTTTTTCCATTTTTACTTATATCTGCAAGAAAAAAATAAAAATACCTTCCATTAAAGTGCAATATTTAAAAATTAGGTATAAAAATGTAAATACCTGCTTCTGATAAGATTTCTTGGATGACACAACCCATGATTAATGATAGAAATATTTCGGTCCAAGTAGGTTTGATCACCTATCGGACTAAGTAGAGTAGGGAATCTGAAAGCCCCAAGAAGATGGAAAGGCATGTGCATCTTAACCGGGCCGCCTAAAAATAAACATAACAACCAATAAATTAAACCAAAATTGCTCCATGCTAACTTTGTCTTGCATAACTGCTGAAGTTAAAAGGGATACATCATCCTAGATATACTGTGCATGCTATTAGGGCGTGCTAATTCTATTTTGCAGGGACATACATTCAATACTCGAATCAAAAGGATGAACCTCAATTAAAACGTCAACGATAAAAAAAAAAACATTATGATATTTCAGAATCTTTAACAATCTGCTACCTCTAGGATAGGACTTTTAAATCCCATTCCTTAAAAAGGACATTTGAACATTTTGAGAACAAATTATAACCATCATTGGGGGTTTTGTTTATGTTAACCTCACTTTTGGTTGAGGTCTAGTCTTTCCTCTTTAGTAGCCTAGAGTCTAGCCATAGAACGTTCCTGTTGACTATTCGTAGTGGACTAGAAAAGGAATCCTCACAATTAGAAATTCTAAACTCTTCTTTGCTCAACTTGAAGTTCCACATATTGGTCCTAACCTCTAGCACTTAGTAGGTGGGGTCAATATGGGGGAGCTCAAGAAGAGTTCGCATAAGACTGTTTGGCCTTAGGGTTAGCCTTCTGGTGGTGTGGTCTTGGTTGGTCTCACACACACACTAGCACATTACACTCCCACTCACTACCTTAAATCCAAACATGTTTAACTTTGATCCCTTACCTTTGAGAAACTCATGTTGATGGTCCCCTAGACCCTTTAACCCTAAGGTTATGGTTTAGCTAAGACCAATACATGAAGGATCCAAAGAAAGGAATACTATTAGTCCATGGCTCAATTAGGGTGCTTGACACTCCAATTTTACCAAAATACCCAACTTAGCCTTTTGCCCCCAAATTTACCCAAATTACCAAACTACCCTTGAAACCCCAAGATTAACCAGAATTTCAAAATTATCCAAAATACCCAAATTTGTCAAAAAATCATTTCAAACCATTTGAAACCACCCAAATAGTACAAAACACCCCAAAATTTCCAAAATTACAAAAATACCCCTCATTTAGCCAAAATTACCAAAATACCCTTTGTGACCCAAATTGTCCCAAAACCTTCAAAATCACTTCAAATGCCCCCCAAAATCAATTTGAACCACTCCATTGAGCTCAATTTGACCAATTTGACCTATTTTGACTAAAAATCTCAAATTGCCTTCGAAGGTACAATTACCCTAATTCACCCCAAATGTTCACCAATTTGACCCCAATTCTCCCCAATTTCATTTTCAAACTCAGTGAGAAAGGAAATAACCTAAGTCTTATGGCATCATCTGATACACTATCATTTTTAAATGTAGCACACAATTTTAGAAAATTGGTAAGATGTAAATTTAGATCTTCAGTTGGTGATCCCCCAAATTTATTATTTGATACCATTTGGATAATAATAGGTTTACATTCAAATGAATTAGCCACTATAGTGGATTTTTGAATACTATAATGAAGTTCATCTACAATAGGGTTGGCATAATCTCTTAAAGGTCTAAAGTCTTGATGAATTTCAGCATTTTTATTATTTTGGTCTGCCATTTCGTCATTTTTTTTTATTTTTCAAAATTTATTTTTTTTTTTGTTTTTCTGATTTTTCTAATAGTTCTTTCTAATTCAGAATCGTAGGGCATTAGTCCTTCAGAACCTGAACTACGCATAAACTAACATATAATAAAATAAAATAAATTAAATTAAACAAAATAAAATAAGATAAGATAACTTAAAGTTTAAATAAGACTTTCTAAAAATAAAATTTACTTTTAAAATTAATTTCTCCCCGGCAACGACGCCAAAAACTTGATCCCTAGATACTGCTAATATGCACAATACAAAATTAATTCAGATTATATTTTACTTATATTTCCTTACTTTGCAACAAAACCAAAAACTTGATCCTGAAGAAAAATAATAATTTAACTTTTAATTTATATATATTGGGATACTTCGCAAGTATAAGTATCGTTATCAAGTAATATAGGACTTTTTTATTAAGGTCTGAATATCGAACCCACATGGAGAATATACAATATGCACTATTGAACAACAAACTTTCTATTTTTAATAAAAAGATAATTACCTAAACTAAAGATGATTTTTGTAGTAATAAGAATTTAAATATTTTTGGTATTTTCAATATTTTGATAGAACAATAACAATTTAAAAAGATAACTAGAGTTTTTGTATAAGAAAAACACTAAATATGAAAATATCTTTCTTCTTGTTATGAATTAGTAATAAGTAAAGGAATTCTGTTATGGAAGTATGCAAATTGTGTTGTGCCAAATAGAAGTAATAATACTCTTTACCCTTACTAGAGATGTTATAAAGAACATTAGCTAATTTAAAGTTTGAATAGTTCTGAAGATCGGATAGGCAGGAAAGATACTAGCTCTCATTCTAGAGTTCCCTCAATTCCGTCCACCTGGGGGCTAACATCTTGTATCTGAACATAAAACAATAAACCAAGTTGGGGGCTTTAATCTGTCACTTTAAATTCCTCTAACTTTACACACGTAATGATTATTTCCCTATTTATTTGCACTAAATCATATGAATTACATTCTCATTCATACAACCTCATGCGATTCCTATTTATTTGCACTCAATCATATGAACTACATTCTCATTCATATAACCTCATGTGATTCTTATATTTATTTACACTCAATCATATGAACTACATTCTCATTCATACAACCTCATGTGATTCTTTTCAATTATTGACTGAAACAATACCAGCCCGGTTGTTACATGTTCTCACAATAAATTTTAACATATGGATTAACCAAATTAAGAAGTAAATGAAGTACAAAGATTTAAATCATCACAACTTCTTCCATCATTGAAGATCAATACTTTCC
>JXCR01097520.1:0-19473 GCA_002079205.1 Phalaenopsis hybrid cultivar | reverse complement strand
TATATATATATATATATATATATATATATATATATATATATATATATATATATATATATATATATATATATATATATATATATATATAATTATAGGCAATTACTAATGGGATTATACACAAGTATACGTATTGTTATCAAGTGATAAAGGACTTTCTATTTTAGCCCCAAATATCGATCCCACAGGGAAGGTGTAAATTGACAATGATAAGTTTTTCTAGGAAATTTACAGAAAATAAACGAAATCACTGTCACTAATTTTGAATATTGAGATGTTATCAAAACTAAAGTACTTAACTATTAACAAAATAGAAATGCAAAGTTTAAAAGTAAATTTTAATCTACTAACTATGTTTATGTAATGAAAATTTCTTATGTGAAAAATATCGTTCCCACTACAATGAGGTTATGGTGAAATGAGATGAGATAAATGTTTATAATATGTATTGTGTCAAATAGGAGCAATTATAATTCTTTACCCTGATACAGTGCACATAAAATCATTGGCTAATCCTAGGTTTAGTCCCTAAATCCGTGGCTAGGCTAGGAGGATACCAGCTCCCACTTCCCTTTCTGAAGGCTAACTCTCGCTTTAGTTTTTAAACACTAAGACTGAATTGGGGATTTTAGTCTGTGACCCTAAGGCTAACTCTCGCTTTAGTTTTTAAACACTAAGACCAAATTAGGGATTTTAGTCTGTCACCCTTATGATTCTCCAATTCTATTTTTAACAAAGAATATTTTTTTATTTGCACTTAATTCCATGAACGAATTTCTCCTCCATGAAATCAAATGTGATCCTCACTCGGTTGTAGAAGTCATACTACATTTCAAAACATATTTTAACAATTCAATTGGCCAGATCGACATGTAAATTAAGTTCAAAGTTGAAAAATCATCTCAATTTATTTTATATTTTAATATTGGCACATCATATTATCTCTTCATTTCACCATATCACAGAGTAGGGAGCAAGATAGAGTGAACTACTCAGACTTCATGAGAAAGACACAAAAAAACACAAATTTAATATATAAAAGAAAGTTCATACAACACTAATAAACAAATAAAGCTTATCTGAAACTCTTTCTCAAAAACAAATCCCTTGTTGTCTTTCCTTAGAAATGCAGGAAGAAGATATCTCTCACTTTTCTCCTTCTCAAACACTCTTACAGAAATTTTCACACTAAATCTCACCACACAAACTCTAAAATATAAAAAAAAATCACTAATGGACTCCAATATGGTGGTGGAATGAAAATGGATTATGAAGAATGGTGAAAATGGAGCTTGGTGGAATGTTTTAGAGCAAAAAGGAGTCAATTTCCTGATGAATTTTGGCCCCAAATAAACCCAAGGTCGGTTCTCCAAGAGGTGCCTCCAAAAACTCTTCAAAAATCGTCCAAAAACATCGAACCTTCTAGAATTAGGGGCTGAACCGCCTTTGGTTGCGTCGGCGCTAGTCTGGCGCCATCAGCGCTGAGTAAAAATTTCAGTTGTTCTGTTGTTATGCGCAGTCGGTGCTGCCCTTGGCGCGGTCGGCGCTGAGTACTTCTTCAAAAACATCATTTTGACTGCAAATTCCATTCTTTTTGCTTCCTTTTTTGCTTTAAGTCCTAAAAATCAACAACCTGCAAGAAAATGTCAAAATACCTTCCATTAAGGTGCAACTTCACAAAAAATAAGTATAAAATATGGGTTTAAAAATCGTCCAAACTTACATGTTACTTATTCTCAAGTAACTCCTCTAATACATAAAGATATGACTTATGGTAAAGAATTTAACTTCTAGACTTCAATATTTAAGTTCTGTAAACATAATAGTATAACTTACGAAAAATTTAAAACAACTCCAGTTAATACTAAAGGTGCTAGGATATTTAGTAATTAAGTCTAAGATTTCTGATCCTCAATTTCTTTCAAGAAAAATTGTGATTTATCACATTAAAGTCACTTAAAAAATTCATATGAAAAAGAACTTCATAAAGCTTTATTAATCATCAAACTGATATCCAAGTCTTTTTTCTTAAGTTGATTCAATTGTAGCCAATTTTTAATTAGGCATCTCCTCAAGCTTCACCCCACATCTTTTTTCATTTTTTTTTACTTTTCAGGATCATCTTTAGTTCTCTTTTTCTTTTCATTCTTCTCCTCTTTTTTATTATGTATGTGAGGATTACTATATCTGGATAGCCTTTAATGATTTTGAACTTCACTATCCTCTTCTTAAAGTTAAAAACTTTTTACATTTCTTCACTTAACAAATTTATACTAACTTAAAAATTACATAAAGTTTAATTCTTTTCTTTTACATGAATCTTTTAAGATTTTTAATACTTCAAAAATACAAATTATTTTACTTAAAATAGAAAAACATAGTCTTATTCTCTTTTACTAAATGTCTTAGTCTCTAGAATTAACCTTTTGTTGACCTCACTTTTAGTTGATGTCTAGTTTTTCCTCTTTAGTAGACTAGGGTCTAGCCATAGGACTTTCTTGTTGACTATTCCTAGAAAACTAGAAAAGAAACCCTCACCATTAAAAATTCCAAACTCCTTTTTACTCAACTTGAAGCTCAACAAATATATTGGTCATAACCTCTAGCACTTAGTAGGTGGGATCATTATGAGGAAGCTCAAGGAGAGTTCCCATAGGACTGTTTGACCTTAGAGTTGACCCTGGGTGTTGGTCTAGAGCTAAGGCACTCACTACAATCACCTCACTCACAATCACTCACAAATACAAACCCAAAGTTCCTTGCCTTTAATCTCTTAATCCTTTGGGAGACTCATGTAGATGGTCCCCTAAACCCACTGGCCCTAGGCTAGGGTTTAGCTAAGACCAGTACATAGAGGACCCAAATGGGGTTTCCATTGGTTCATGGCTTATTTAGGGTGGTTAGCTCACCAATTCTACCAAAGATACCCAACTTGGCCTTTTGCCCCTAAACTCCCCCAAATTACCTAAATACCCTTGAAATCCTAAGTTTGACCAAAATTTCCAAATTTACCCAGAATACCCAAATTTGTTCAAAAGTCATTTCACCTTTTGAAAATACCCAAATTACCCAAAATCACCGAAAATTGCAAAATTACAAAAAACCCCCTCCTTAGCCAAAAATTCCAAAAAATCCCAAAATTTCCCAAAACCTTTCAAATATTCCTAATTTCATTTTTATCAACTACTACATGACCCAATTTGGCCAATTTGGTCATCTTTGTCCAAAACCCCCAAATTGCTCTTAAAAGGCCCAATCTTCCCAAATCCACCTCAAATGTCCATCCAATTGGTCCCAATTTCTCTGAATTTCAATCCTAAACTTAAATTCACCTTCCATGTGACCAATTTAAACTAAATATAAGCTCAATTAGCCCATGATATGAGCTTAAGTTTGATTTATGTCAAAGCCCCAATTTTGGTCACATGACCTAATCTCACCCAATTAAACCCATAGGCCACTCAATTTGCCTCAATTTATGTTGAAAGCTCTTCATAACATTCATAAAAATCAAACTTTACTTTCAATTGGCCTTGGTGAAGCCTCAATTTCATTTAATTTCAACCTAAGTCAAAAGCCCCAAATTTATCCCCAAATTGGATATACCTCCAAATTTTACCAAATTGATTGCCTTAACCCCAAATTTGGCACCTAATTCATGTTGAAAACTCTTCATGACATTTCTATTGACCATTTTCAATAATCAATTTGGACTTAGCCCAAGCCTAGCCCAATCTAGACCCAAGTCTAGCCCAACATGCCCAAATTCACCAAAATTCCAAAATCCTTCAAATTGAAACCCCAATTGAACTCAAAATCGTTTCAATCCTTCACAAAAAATGTTCATTACAATCATCTAAATCAAATGCATCAATCAATTGGGCCAATTAACATGGCTATCCTAGCCCAAACCCAAGTCTTGGTCATTTGCACCCACTTGGACCCATGCACCAAAATTGACCTAAACATGTCAAATTGGTGAAAGAAAGACAACACAACCAAATTTTGGACCCTATTGACCAAGCCAAACCCCATAGAACCACCCAAATGAGCCATGGACCAAGGGATCCCCAAATCAAGGGATTTGATTCCATTTTTTTTTAAGCCAAGGTTATTTTTGCCAAAACCAAACACCAATCCATTTAATTGCTGTGACATATTCCTCTAGCTCACCTGACCTCCTAGCCACCTCCCCTGGCCTGGCCGGAAGGCATAGTGGCCTGAAAATGTCCAAACTGAGAGTCATGGAATCAAACCCAATTCAAACCTAGAGGCCACCTCATCAAAATTAAATCATAGAGCCTCACTGCCCTCCACATAAGCAAGCATTTTCACCCCCCAATTGGCCATGACAGCCACCCTAAAGCCCATTTTATAAAAACCTCACTTCCATGGACATGGAGGGTGTGCAAAAAATTTCTCAGAGAGAGCCCTCCAAATTACTCCTAGAGCCTCTTTGAGACCTCCACAGTGCAACCCAGCCACTACATTGCCCCAAATCCCTTTGCCGGAGTTCAATTTTTGAGCTCAATTCCTTGATGAAGACAGAACAAAGCTCTCCATGCCTCTACACTCCACTAAATTCAAATTAAACTCACCCAAACCATCACCACAATGAAAGAATAAGAAGCCCCATCAAATCCCTCTCATACATAGCCCCTAACATAGCTCTAGACCAACACCTGAAATCCAGCTTGGTCGAATTCATACCTAAACCCTTCACTACAACAATAGGCTTAATCCCTAGCCTCATTGGGCCTCCATGAACTTGTCGAGCACCTCTGATCAAATCTTCCCTTCTCATAGAAAAGGTATTGAACTCCCCCTCCTACCGAGCTTATTTTAATCCTCCATTTGATTAGAGCTAATTTAATTGCATGATTACCATTAGATGTGTTCATCATACTTAGACAAGCATTTAGAAACAAACGGCACTTAAATTGGTTAAGAAATGAGTGAGATCTTAAGATTTGAAAATGGATGGTTCTCGGGCTAAGGCTTTAGGGACGATGACGGGGAGCCGTCCAATCGCGCGTTTATCTCATCAACGGACGAGATCTAGCCGGACAGCGCCTTCTTACATGAAACGCGGGCTGAGTCAGCACTGAGGCGGATGGTGACACCGAATCAAAAGTCGTCACGTGGAGTTTCAGAGCCGCCTAGGGTCTAGTCAGCGCCGCACGTTTAAATAGATAAGTAGTGTATTTTATGATTTAAATAAATAAACCTAACTTCAAAAATCCATATCTTGGTGTAGAAAAATCACAAAAATCAAATAAAAATATCATCTTGCTCAGTAAATAGAGGAATACAATGTGGAAATGGTTTGAAATTTATTTGATGCATAACAACGACTTAATATATGCTTAAAATTATAAGTATTTAATACTATTGCTAAAAGATTTAATTCCTCGGCAACGTTAACAAAACTTAATAACGATTATAGATTCGATAAAGATGTATATATATAATATTCAATAATAGTAAAGTCACACTTATCAATGCAAGTATACATATCGCTCAAGTAATCTAGGGCTCTAATGGAGTCTAAGAAATCGATCCCATAGGGAGTAATATTAGAACTACGAAATAAGATTTTAGAAAAGTAGTACTTTAATCGTAACAATGAAGTTCAAATTGCTTATCTGTCACTAATAGGCAATTGAAATAAATATGTAAATTTGATAACTCTTAAAAAATTAATTATACTAATAAGGGTTTAATTGAAATAAATATGTAATTTTAATAATTATTAAATAATTAATTATACTAATGAAGGTTCGACGTGATGTTCAATATATATAAGAAAACATCCTTCTCCTTGTCAAGAAATTATAGTGAATGGATAAAGTGAATCAGTTCAAATTGTGTTATGCCAAATAGGAGCATACATATTCTTTACCCTTTAGTCTAGGCATAAAGAACATTGACTAATCCTACACTTGTTTACTGAATCTGCGGCTAAGCTGGGAGGATACCGGCTCTCACTTCAGAGCTCCCACATTCCCCTCGCCCGAGGGCTAACATCTACACTTCAGCACCCAACGATAGGACCGAATTGGGGATTTTAGTCTGTCACTCCGAAATCTCAAATTCTATGCCCGATAATTTTATTTCCCTATTTATTTGCACCCAACTTCCAAGGGATTTGACCTCCTTGAATCTTGGATGTAATCTTCACTTTAGTTGTAAAACTCAACCTATTTTAATAAATCAACTAGTCAGATTGAAAGTAAATTAAGATCGAAGTGAAAAGATCATCACAACTTCTTTAACATTTTCATGGCTCAACCAATTCAAATCACCATTTCACAAATCTCAAGATAAGGATAAAGACAGAGAAAACTACTCAAAACTCATGGAGAAGACACAACAAAACTCAGAATTCATATATAAAAGCAAAGTCATACAAACTACAACAAGTAATTAACACTTATCTCTAATTCCTCCCCAAGCAAACTCCTCGAAGTTCCTCTGAATCTCTTCCTTTCTTTACAAAACACAAAATTCCTCTTTGAAGCGGCAAGGAGAAAGAAATCTCTCACTTTCCCTCCATTCTTACAATTTCTCGAAGAATTCCTCATAATTAGACTCTTAACTAAACTCTCTACACACTACTAAAGCCTCTCTAACATTCAGGACACACTATTTTCGGCCAAAGTCTTCTCTTTAAAGATGTGGATGAGTTTTCCCAAGAGTTTCCGAAGCATCCCTCCAAAATTCGTCCTCATCCAATGCATTGTTGGACATAACCTCCGATCTTGCCGTCAGCGGTCTCGAGGGCGCCGTCAGCAGGCTTTCTAAATCATTAAATCTAGAGTCTTGGGAATTTCTCGCCGTCGACGCCGTTGGGCTCGCCATCGGCGTCTTAGTTCAAATCTGCACATTTTGGTCCTTTTCATTCCAAATTCGCTCATCTTTGAAGTTTCGCTCCAAATTCCCTAGTTCAAATATGCACATTTTGGTCTTTTTTGCTCCAATGTCCCTAATTCATCATTTCTACAACAAAACATCAGAAATACCTTTATTTAAAGTGTAATATCATCAAAAATAGTATAAAATAGGCATGAAAATCTCAACATATTTTCCTTTGGTCAAAATCCCCCAAACTTAACTATTACTTGTCCTCAAGTAATTTTAATACTATATAAAAGTTATGATCTATGGTAGTAAAGTTTTAATTCAGAAATACTATAAGTTTGATCTAAGTAAATACCATAGTGACATTTTCAAAAAAAATTGAAGTAATTAAATTAACTATGTAGCTACAAGATTATCTAGTCATCAAGTTTAAGAGTTCTAGTCTTCTATTCATTTCAAGAATGACTATATGTTGTAATAATAAGACTTAGAATATTTAAATGATCGGATCTTCATGAGAACACTACTAGTAAAAGATCTAATCTATAAATATATGTTCAGGAATGTATTTAGGTTTTCCCTTTAGGTAGGTCCAGTGAAGCCAATTTTTTATTAGGCATATCTTCAAGCTTCTCCTTACTTTCATATATTTTTCTTTCTTTCTTTTCTCTTTTTCATTTGGATTGCTTTTAGTTTTTTTCTTTTCAGGGATTGTTTTCAATCCTTTCTTTTTCCTTTTTCAAGTGAAGATTACTATATTTGGATAGCCTTTAATGATTTTGAACATCACCTTTCTTTCTCTAAATTTAAAACTCAAAGCATTCCTTTACCTTATAAATATTTCATAGCTTTTACATCACTGAGTCCCAATATTTTCTCTTTTCAAATGAATTTCCAAATTCTTAATATTTCAAAATATAGTTTCCTTTACTTTAAATAGTTAATTATAGTCTTATTCTCTTATACTAAATAGCTTAATCTACAAAATTAATTTTTATTACAAAAATATTCAATCTACCATAATTTTTAAATATCTACAAAATATAGTTATCTGAATTAAATTCACTACAAAAATCCTACCATAATATTTAAATATCTACAAAATATAGTTACCTGAATTAAATTCACTACATAAAATTATATTAATAATTTTTGAAAATATTTAAATAAAGAACATCTAATAGTTAATCTTTTTCTTCCCTCCCCCAAACTTAAATTTTTAAATATGAAATGATACAGGTGGAAAGAAAAAATATAAATATAAATCATACCTCAATATTTTAGGCATTTTCATCAGTCTGAAATTTTTGCAGTCCTTCTCAAAATTTCTACTTCACCTGGTCTGTAACATTAGAAGCTTTCTACACATATAAATCATTAGAGAATTTGCTGGGTGATGAAATTTTGAAATAAGTACAAAACTAAACATTAATCAAACACAATATTTCACTAACACATCCACAACACTAACAAAAACAATTATAATTAAAATGAAAAAATGAAAATAACATCACATTACAATTTTAACAAATTTCCACTACCACATCAAATAATTATAACAAAAATTAAATACTATCCAATTACAACATAACAATAAAAATGAAAGTACAAACACACACAAATATCCATTTCTATTACAAAAATTACAAAAATAAAGTACAAGTACAAGTACATTAACTACATTCAGATATCAAAATCCGAAACTATGTCTTCGTCTCCTTGGTCAGTAGGTGGATTGGGCTGATACTGAGTATATCGGGGGCACTCAGGGAAGGTAACATCAGGTTCACCTCTGTATTGTCGAGCCTGAGCTTCGTAAGAAGCTATCTCAAAATTTGAATGCCTCTAAAGGTACTCACTATCATAATCATGTCTACGTTTTAAACCTCCAATTCTTTCATTTATTAACTCTATACTTTTTAGCTGCAAGGTCAACTCCATCAAATCAGTCAGAGTAGGGGAGCTAGAAGAAGGAAGGTCATAACTAGTAGAGGGGACATCACTACTACTAGAAGGTTCTTGACTCCTACTTCCAGTTCTCCATTTTTTGTGTGATTCATAAGTCTTCAAATTAGCTTTACTAATGGGTTTCATAGGGTAAACTCATTCCTTATCATCTCCAGCTTCCACTCCAGAAAGTTGGCAAAGTGCATAAATGAGGATAGGATGTCCTAGACCTTCACTTGTTTCACTCCTTGTCGTGGTCAATATGTTCTTAAAAATGATTCTCCCCACATTTATATTTCTATTATTCTGAATACAGAAATTCAAAATAGCTTTATCTCTTGTTACCTCACTATGGTGATAGGTAGGTAACAGAGTAGAGGAAATAAAATAGTGCCACGCTTTAGATGTGGCATTCAATATGGAAGCAGAAAAATTTACCCGTTCTCGTTGCTATATCTTCCATGTTCCTTTCCCATCAATGAGAAAATTGATCACATCATTTAAGGGGCCTTCCATTGTTCTGAAGGTTTCATAATGGTAGCTATAAGAGTCTAGGACTTTGTAAAAGGAGTTAATGCGGGCGACACTAAATTCAACAGAAAATCCCCGCACTTGAACGATTCCACCTTTAGAATAAAACACGTTGGCATAAAACTCTTTCAGAATATTTGCAGCAGCCTTTTTGATGGTGTAACAGAAGTTTTCCCACCTCCGCTTGGTAATAACTCGTTCAATTTCTCCTCCCAGACTCTCAAAAACTCGATCTTGTATACACTTCTTTCCATCAAACACTGAAGTAAACCTTGATAGAGCCTTCACATTGACGAAACGAGACTTGTCAAACTCAAGTCACCTCTTTTGTCATAGAGTCATTTCAATCTAATCAAAATTATAGAAAAATTCTAAAATATACTTCAAATATGCAAATAATGGCTTCTAAGAGTGATTCTAAGAGTTCAAAACTAAGTTCCATGAATTTCTTCCCAATATTTTCTTCACACTCTCAAATTTTTCGGGTCTCCTCAATGTGGAAGAAATTCATGGTGAAAATCAAATATTTTTAGTTTGAAGTGAAGCTCTTACTAAGAGATGATCAAATTTGGTGTCTAAATGCCTTGAAATCGCCCCCAAATCCAAGATCTCTTAAGCCCTAGGTCAAAAAGCGTGTTTTTCAGAGGAAGGGGATGATGAATAGTGGCGATTGACTGGTCAAAATCACGGTTAAAGGTGTTTTTTAGAGATCTTGCCGTCGGCGTGGTCTTCGGTGCCGTCAGCGCGCTCTATTGAAATTATATCCTAAGTCTCGGGAAAAGTCCGTCGTCGGCGGCGTCGAGGGTGCCGTCGGCGGGCTCTATTAATTTGGTTCAATTTTCTTATTTTTACGATTTCGATCAATTTCAAGCCTTAACGACATCTATTCAATCATTATAGACATAATTTTAAGTGATTAAATGATGTACTTATCACAAAAAACTTTCACAACACAAAAAATCACAATTATATATAAATTCTAAGGGTTACAATATACGTTACACAACACAACTAAGTTTGGTATTTTCTCAACCTTAATACATCAATTCAGTGTCGCAATCCAAGCCACAACACTCAAAACGCTGAAAACAAAACATCCTATTCTCATTCTAAACTATACATAGATCTAAAAGCATAATTCTAAAGCAAAGAAAACATAACGTTCAAACCAAATTACACACATAGACAGATAGGTAGCAATGTAAATCTACTATTCTTCAGATTTAGAGCTAGATTCTCCTCTGAGATTACCCTTGCACATGAACGAAGAGGTTGTAGAAGGGTCAGAATGGAAATTCTTCAGTGGAATCCTCTTAACATGAATGAAGAGGTTATAGAAGGGTCGGTATGGAAATTCTTCAGTAGAGTCCTCTTCTATCATTTTCATCCTTCTCATCAGCCGTATCAAACTATCTTCTATATGTCCAGAGTGAGAAAGATGTCCTTTCATCCTCCAGCCTAGATGATTGAAGAAATCAGAGATATTATTAATTGCATTCATAACATTTTACACCTCTTTCTCCAATTTTTTGATTCTGCACAGGATCACTAGTGTCTTGTCCGGAACTAAAGGCTGAATTGACAGTGAATTTTGAGATGAATGATCCACATTAATAGTCATATCATTCTCATCTTCTTTGGCTGGGAACTTCTCGGTTGGGTCCAAGGGCTTCCAAGGTAGAAGTACTTTTTCCCATTTCTCATAAGATGCTTGGAACTGACTGCAAAGTAAGAAAATTATTAAAGGATGTCCAAGCCCATAAGTTGATCCATAAACGATCAGGCCCAAAACAGACTTCACAATTATCGATCCAATATCGATCGACAGTCCCATTTAGATGCAGTAAATCAGAATAGCACTTTCCTTAGAAACTTTACCGATCCTCATCGTCAGTCACAGTTTTACAGAAAGGAAGAAGTGCCAGTGTTTCAAAATGGGATTTAGAAGTGCTGCAGAAAAACTAACATACCCGTTTTCTCTCATTTCCCAGTCTTGAGTTTCGTTCGTTAAATATTGGTAAATTTCATTCATCTGGTTTCTTATCGGGATGAAGTTAGAATAATGGCAGATAGGAACGTTCTCGATCATATATAATTCATTGATCCATGCAGGAGTAAAATTTATCCATCTACCTCACACATAGACGACACCCTGGTTGATTTCATGCAACTTAGCATAAAATTCCTTCACCACAGGAACAACCACGGTGGCGGTAGTGTAGCACAACACTTCCCATCTTTGCCGTACTATCATCTCTTCAATTGCCATCCAGGGATTATTCAATCCTTAATTTACGAATCCTCTTTCCTTGATTAATCTCTTATTCGCCAGTATCTTGTTGAAGATTCGTTGCGCTTCCGCACTAATGAACTTTCTCCGGTTGAACACTCACATTCTATGGTTTTCAGGGGAATTAGATGCATGAGGGATGAATTTGGTGGAGTTTCACTTCGTTTTTGGGGAATTATGAACTTAGGAATTGAATTTGGGAGTTTAAAAGGGGGTAACTCCCGCCCAAAACTGCCAAAAAAACGCCCATTCAAACTCTAGAAACCGCCATCACATCGGTCTCGCCGTCGGCGGCGTCGGCGTCGAGGGCATCGTCGGTGAGCCTTTAGCATTTAATTGCCTAGACTCTTGAGAAAAACCCGCCATCAGCGGCGTCCGTCGTCGGCGTCCAAGGCAAAAATTGCACAGTTTTGCTCTGGTCCGAATGCATTCCAATTTTTCTCTCTGAATCCAATTTTTATGATGATTCAAGGGTAAATAAGAGTAGTAGAATTCAATACTACCACAAAGTAATGATAATTTCAAATAAAAACTACTATAATCGCAATAAAAATAAAGATAACTATAGGTTGCCTCCCATAAAGTCCACCTATTCAGGTATTATTCAGGTTGACTGATCATTAAAACCTCTTTAAAATTTGGTCTTTTATACTCCAAATATGGTTTTAATCTTTGTCCATTTACTTTAATTCTATTTCTAGTCTTTTGATCTTCAATTTTAATAGTTCTGTAAGTATAAACTTGAGTCACAGTAAATGGTCCTAACCAACGAGACTTCAATTTCCCAGGGAATAACTTTAGCCTAGTATTGTAAAGCAAAACTTCTTGTCCTGGTTCAAAGTTCTTCTGGTTAATCTTCTAATCATGCCATAACTTTAGTTTCTCCTTATAAATTCTTTCGTTATCATAAGATTCATTTTTTAATTCTTCCAGTTCATTCAATTGTAACAATCTCTTCTCACCAGCATCTTTCAAATTATATTTGAATTCTTTAATCGCTCAATATGTTTCATGCTCCAATTCTACTGGTAAGTGACAAGTCTTTCCAAAAATCAGCATGTAAGGAGTCATTCCAATAGGGGTTTTATAAGCAGTCATGTAAGCCCACAATGCGTTATCCAGTCTAGTGGACCAATCTATTCTACTAGGGTTTACAGTCTTTTCAAGTATTTGTTTAATCTCTCTATTAGAAACTTCAGCTAACCCACTAGTTTGAGAGTACAGTCTTCTCAAGTATTTGTTTACTCTCTCTATTAGAAACTTCAGCTAACCCACTAGTTTGAGGGTGATAGACAGTAAGTATTTGTTTAATCTCTCTATTAGAAACTTCAGCTAATCCACTAGTTTAAGGGTGATAAGTAGTAGAAATTCTTATGAATAATATTAAATTTTTCTGCCAATCTCTGAATGTATTTATTTCTAAAATGGGATCCTTATAATATTAAATTTTTCTGCCAATCTCTGAATATATTTATTCCTAAAATGGGATCCTCCGTCATTCTATTAGAAAGTTCAGCTAACCCACTGGTTTGAGGATGATAGGCAGTAGAGATTCTATGAATAAATTTGTTTAATCTCTCTATTAGAAACTTCAGCCAACCCACTGGTTTGAGGATGATAGGCAGTAGAGATTCTATGAATAATATTAAATTTCTGCCAATCTCTGAATGTATTTATTCCTAAAATGGGATCCTCCGTCAGTGATAATCATTCTCGACATTCCTGCCAATCTCTGAATATATTTATTCCTAAAATGGGATCCTCCATCAGTAATAATCATCCTAGAGAAAAATATTAAATTTTTTGTCAATCTCTGAATGTATCTATTCCTAAAATGGGATCCTCTGTTAGTGATAATCATTCTAAGCATTTCCATATCTAATGATATTTTTCATTAAAAATCTTGAAACACTTTTAGCGTCACAACGAGGTAAAGCTTGTGCTTCTAAAACTCCTAATATTAAAGCTTTTAGCGTCACAATAAGATTTTCAGGTCCAAATTTACGCTTACAATTTGAAATCAATACACAAAAAAAGGTAACTAAATATAAAAATAAGTTGCAATTCAAGTAAAAATTTTCTAATAATCATAATTTGTCTGTTACTCTAATTATGATTCTTGTTTACTCCCCAACAACGGCGCCTAAAACTTGACAACGACTTTATATATGCTTAAAAAATATAAGTATTTAATATTGTTGCTATAAGATTTAATTCCTCAGCAACGACATCAAAACTTAATAANAAGAAAGCATCCTTCTCATTGTCAAGAAATTATAGTGAATGGATAAAGTGAATCAGTTCAAATTGTGTTGAGCCAAATAAAAGCATATATATTATTTACCCTTTGGTCCAGGCATAAAGAACATTGACTAATCCTACGCTTGTTTACTGAATCTGCAGCTAGGCTGAAAGATACAGACTCTCACTTCGGAGCTCCCACGTTCCCCTCGCCTGAGGGCTAACATCTACACTTCAGCACTTATAGGACCCCCCACGTTCCCCTCACATGAGGGCTAACATTTACACTTCAGCACCCAAATGATAGGACCAAATTGCGTTCCCCTCCCCTGAGGGCTAACATCTACACTTCAGTACCCAAACGATAGGACCAAATTGGAAGATTTTAGTTGCCTGAGGGCTAACATCTACACTTCAACACCCAAATGATAGGACCAAATTGAGGATTTTAGCTTTCCACTCTAAAATCTCCAATTCTACGCTCGATAATTTTTATTTCCCTATTTATTTGCACCAAATTGGGGATTTTAGTCTGTCACTCTAAAATCTCCAATTCTACGCTCGATAATTTTTTTTCCATATTTATTTGCACCCAACTTTTCACTCTAAAATCTCCAATTCTACGCCCGATAATTTTATTTCCCTATTTATTTGCACCCAACTTTCCTCTAAAATCTCCAATTCTACGCCTGATAATTTTATTTCCCTATTTATTTGCACCCAACTTCTAATCTAAAATCTCCAATTCTACGCCCGATAATATTATTTCCCTATTTATTTGCACCCAACTTCCGAGGGCTTTGAAAATCTCCAATTCTACGCCCGATAATATTATTTCCCTATTTATTTGCACCCAACTTCCAAGAGCTCCAATTCTACGCCCGATAATATTATTTCTCTATTTATTTGCACCCAACTTCCAAGGGCTTGGTCCAATTCTACGCCCGATAATATTATTTCTTTATTTATTTGCACCCAACTTCCAAGGGCTTTTACAATTCTATGCCCGATAATAATATTTCCCTATTTATTTGCACCCAACTTCCAAGGGCTTTGATCTTTATGCCCGATAATATTATTTCCCTATTTATTTGCACCCAACTTCCAAGGGCTTTGACCTCTAACATCTACACTTCAACACCCAAATGATAGGACCGAATTAAGGATTTTAGTTTGTCACTCTACAATCACCAAGTTGCACCCAAACGATAGGACCGAATTAAGGATTTTAGTCTGTCACTCTAAAATCTCCAATTCTTCAACCCAAACGATAGGACCGAATTGGGGATTTTAGTCCACCTGATGAATTAGGGATTTAGTCTGTCACTCTAAAATCTCCAATTCTATGCCCAAACGATAGGACCCCCACGTTCCCCTCACATGAGGGCTAACATTTACACTTCAGCACCCAAATGATAGGACCAAATTGCGTTCCCCTCCCCTGAGGGCTAACATCTACACTTCAGTACCCAAACGATAGGACCAAATTGGAAGATTTTAGTTGCCTGAGGGCTAACATCTACACTTCAACACCCAAATGATAGGACCAAATTGAGGATTTTAGCTTTCCACTCTAAAATCTCCAATTCTACGCTCGATAATTTTTATTTCCCTATTTATTTGCACCAAATTGGGGATTTTAGTCTGTCACTCTAAAATCTCCAATTCTACGCTCGATAATTTTTTTTCCATATTTATTTGCACCCAACTTTTCACTCTAAAATCTCCAATTCTACGCCCGATAATTTTATTTCCCTATTTATTTGCACCCAACTTTCCTCTAAAATCTCCAATTCTACGCCTGATAATTTTATTTCCCTATTTATTTGCACCCAACTTCTAATCTAAAATCTCCAATTCTACGCCCGATAATATTATTTCCCTATTTATTTGCACCCAACTTCCGAGGGCTTTGAGGCTTTGACCTCCCTGAATCTTGGATGTAACATTTCCCTATTTATTTGCACCCAACTTCCAAGGGCTTTAACCTCCCTGAATCTTGGATGTAATCCTTCCCTATTTATTTGCACCCAACTTCCAAGGGCTTTGACCTCCCTGAATCTTGGATGTAATCTTCACTAGACCGAATTGGGGATTTTAGTCTGTCACTCTAAAATCTCCAATTCTACTCCCGATAATTTTATTTCTTTATTTATTTGCACCTAACTTCCAAGGGCTTTGACCTCCCTGAATCTTGGATGTAATCTTCACGAATTTATTTGCACCCAACTTCCAAGGGCTTTGACCTCCCTGAATCTTGGATGTAATCTTCACTATAGTTGTAAAATTCAACATCTTTTAACAAATCAATTGGCCAGATTGTAAGTAAATTAATATCAAAGTGAAAAGATCATCACAACTTCTTTAACATTTTCATGGCTCAACCAATTCAAATCATCATTTCACAAATCTAAAGACAAGGAGAAAGATAAAGAAAACTGCTCAGAACTCACGGGGAATACACAACAAAACTTAGAATTCATATATAAAAGCAAAGTCATACAAACTACAACAAGTAGTTAACACTTATCTCTAATTTCTCCTAGCAAACTCCTCGAAGTTCCTCTGAATCTCTTCCTTTCTTTACAACACACAGAATTCCTCTTTGAAGCGGCAAGGAGGAAGAAATCTCTCACCCTCCCTCCACTCTTACAATTTTTCGAAGAATTCCTCACAATTAGACTCTCTACTAAACTCTCTACACACTATTGGAACCTCTCTAACATCCAGGACACACTATTTTTGGCCAAAGTCTTCTCTTTAAAGATGTGGATGAGTTTTCCCAAGAGTTACCTAAGCATCCCTCCAAAATTTGTCCTCATCCAATGCATTGTTGGACATAACCTCCAATGTCACCGTCGGCGGCCTCGAGGGCGCCGTCGGTGGGCTTTCTAAATCATTAAATCTGGAGTCTCGGGAATNATTTGGATAATTAAGATTTAAGGGGATTAATTGGCAGAAAACAACCTCACTCTTTCCATAATCAAAGGATAAATTTATAATTCCTTAAATTATTAAAATTTGGAAGTCTATTAAATTAAATGATCTTAGACTTAGGGTTATGACTTTGGAAGTTGATAACTCACTAATTTAATACCCCTACTTGATGTTCAAATGACATTTAAGTGTTTTGAAAATGAATAATTATTATCACTTAAAAATTCAACTTCTTTCAAAATAACCAAGACATCTACCTAGGTCTAAAAGGCTTAGTGGTGACTTAAGCTAAAATCAAATTTGATTAAATAAGAATTAGAAGAATGAATATAAAGTTAAACACCTTTGAACACCATAAGCCCAAGTCAGAACTCAAATTGGCTAAGTGTTTCCATAACGCTAACTTGCCCCCCTTTAAGGATCTTCACCCACATAACTTTCAAATTAAATGACAAATGATAATTACCGTACTCTTAAGGATAATTGAAACATCAATGTTCACTGAGCATTAAAGGTATTTACAGGATGAGTTATTAAGCAACATAATAAGTTTGAATGAACTCAAAACTTTTCACCAGGCAGTGAAAGGGAAACATGAACATGCTTCTTCCTCTAGACCTGTTGGATACCTTAAAAGTCTTCTAAACTTAATATATTTTACTTAACAAAGATCGTCCTTAATCAAACTAATAGGGACCCACCATGATATGACCTAGGTTTAGGTAGGTCACTAAAACCTTACTTTTTCTGCTTCACATAAAATGCTCTAACATGCATTTTGAGTTTCAGGTGGTGGAATGAGAAGACTCGTCAGGTACACTTTTATAGTTTACAACATTGTCTTTTCTTAAGCTTTCCACACTGTGCTTACTTACCTGCATATATGAACAAAACACAAACTTGCATGCTAAACAACAATGTCACCCTGCATGAAAAGTAAAACTGTCAAGATAGCCACAAAACCAAAACCAAAATAAAAATAAAATCAACCAAGATAAAAATCACCTCCACAACATAACTTGCATGTTAACCAAAACCAAAACTAAAATCAACCAAGATAAAATTCACCGCCACAACATTCGAATAAACCAAAACCAAAGCTAAAACTAAAATCAACCAAGATAAAATTCACCCCCACAACATTCAAAATGTAAAACAACTCAAAATTTAATCACAAACATCACACAAAACTACAATTGCAACTAAATTAAGACGTCTCTATCCTCAAAATTTAATCACAAATATCACAAAACAACAATTGCAACTAAATTAAGACGTCTCTATCAGATGATCTAGAATCCCTCGGAGGAGGTAACCTATGATTGCTAACGAGGCTTCCCACAGTCTAAATGAAAGTATGGAACTCATTAAGATGAGTTTAGTAAATTCATTTGGACTAAGTGAATCTGATGGAAAATAGTGGTGTCGGAACGAGAGAACCGTGGGATCCTATCCGATGTTGCTCTAATCAACTTTAACATCCCCCATAAAATTTAAAGAACTTCAACCATAGGGCCACCTAATTTGACATCATAACTTGACACCTTATAAAACTTAAACTAGCCACGACGAGGAGCTTGGAGCTAGCATGGTGGGTAGCACGGCCATCTTCAATAGCAATACTTATCTTCCCCAGCTAATCCATTTCTTCCTTAGAATTAAACAAAGAGGCCATAGAATTTCAAGGTTTTCTACTTATGCAACATAAATCCTCACCTCATTTTTAGGTCTTTGTATAACTCTGTTATACAATATAAGCTCTAACTCGTCTTAGGATTCCGAGGTTGTCGTCCATCTAGACCTAAATCTTCACATCTTCTAGGCTATCTGTGTGATCGTTCCACACAAATGTAATCCCTAATTAAATAAAATTGGCAGGATGAAACATTTAAATAATTTCTCCTCAAAACTGAAGCTAAATAATGGGATAGATTGGGAAGTCATCGAGTTTTTCCTCTGGATCTATGACATCCCCTAGATCTTCCTCTTTTGGACTCTATAATAAATGTTCTAAACTGGAGCCAATCCCATGACACACCTCTTTATACGATATCGTTGAAAAGTTCTATCCTTTTGAAATCCTTGAAGATAATATTTCTTGATTTTTATCGAGAGTTTTCTTAGATGACTTCGGTCATTTAGGATGTAATTAACCATATGGGCTTGCCCTTATAGAAAGCTTGTCCGAACCCAGCTTAATATAAACCCTATTTAATTTTTCATATTAAATGGGGGAAATTGTTGGCAAATAAAATGGTTTCACAGACCAAACGGATGTCATATATTTCTTAGTTTATTTGATCGAGCCTCATCCTCAATTCTTGTGTTTATCCTTGGGGATGATACAGGGTTTGAGGTATAGTGCTATTTCATTTAAACTATGAAAAATATGGGGTCAGTTTGACTTAATATTTTTCTAAACTATATATTTGTATGTGTAAATAAAAATGTCCTTCCGAAGTGGGCGACGCGATTTCGATTATGGTGACCGACAGCTTCTTACGGGCAACGCATCAACCAAAATAGTGCCGACACCTTTATTATTGAAAATTTTCTTACTTAAATTTACTATATATTTAGAAACATAAATATAGTTATCCAGAGTTGACCCCTAATACCAAAGGTCATGTTAAATTTAAAATTTTTGAAAATATAGTTAAGTGAGGACA